>JAPQNM010000029.1:9343619-9346119 GCA_029783475.1 Metacarcinus magister | reverse complement strand
TTGCCTTGGGTACTGAATGCAGCGGATAATACAACACAGACAAACAAACACGGGGACTAGAGACCATGAAGTATACAAGCAACAAAAGAAAGATACAGAGAGAGAGAGAAAAAAAAAAATAGTAAAGAACAAGCAAATATCAAAAAAGAAATAATGTTGTTCTCTTCCAGCCCTTCCTCCTATGATTCCAAGCTGATGCCGGGCACAAAAAGTAGTGTAATAACCTCTGCAGCCGCTGTGAGAGTCGACAAAAAGGAAAGGCGCACCACACCGCTCAGAAGGCCGCGTCCCACCCCACACCCCACCAGCAGCCTTCCCCCACAACGCCCTCTTAAAGAATAATCACAACTCCCCTTAGCCTCGGAGTTATAAGCAAAGCAGCTTTAAGCCCTACCAGACCCCAATTAATCGACGAGGCTATCTCCACCGTGTTTAGGTATTAATTGCAGGCCAGTACAGATACTTTTTCTTTTACCTTCCTCTCTCTCTTAAGTGCACAATTTCGTTGCTCGTGAAGGTATACATTATGCAAGGTTGATGAGTTTCATAATTCTAACTTCCCACCGCACACTACTAACTTTATTCATATCATATTCCACGGTGGCCAGACGGAGTGCGGTGGAGGGCGTGGGAAGGGCGTGGGGAGGGCGTGGGGAGCCTCAGGTCTGCCACCACATGACCCCTGGACACAGCGACACAAACCTCCATCGCCTATGTGGACAACGGAAGAAAAATGACTGTGGATCGTTGGGTTGGAGACAGCAGAAGATGCACGACGCCCACGCCCACTCCTGCACGTAATGGTGAGCGTGGCGTGGAGACAAAGACACCAGCAGGATGGGACGAGGCAGGAAATAGACGGAAGAGGACGAGAAGGATGGAAGGAGGGGAGTGAATAGAAGGGATTGGTAATGAGGTGCCAGGGGTGGAAAAATTATGGCGAGAGAGGACATCCCTTGCAGAATGGAGGACGGAAGGATGCTCTCACCCGGGACACTGTAACAACTGGGGGCCCTTCCTACCCTCACCTCCCCCATCCGCCTCGCTCCGCTCCGCCCCGTAAACGCTTGAGACCCCAAACAAAGACGACTTTCTGTGTGTAAATGACCTGATTCAGAGGACGCGAAATTTAATCTATTCAGACAAGGAGGTAAAGTTGGAGTCGGTGCAGTTATTCACACGGAAAAGTGCTTTGGGGGGTTCAAAGGGGCGGGCTGGAGAGCAATACAGAACATGCTTTACTGCGTCCCAAGGTCCAATGGGTGCTTCAGCCGGGCTCGCTTGGCTCACAACGGCTCGATGGCAAAGTCAGCTTCTCAAACGGCTAACAGTTAAGGCTGCAAAAATGCCTCTACGGGAGAGAAAATATTAAATCTTCCCATGGAGTGAAGAGACGAAGGGATATTGCATTGGTTCAAGGACCTTCAGGCAGGGGACGTGAGGCGTGGACTGGCGGCAAGGACGAGGACGAGGACGAGGCAGCAGTGACAAAGGCGATGACGAGGATAACAAGAACACCACCACCACACAATGATAATAATATAAAATAATAACAAAACTAATAATAATAACGACACAAGGGCCGACAGACATCACAATTATAACATTCCACGAAATAAAAAAAATAAATAAAAAAAACAAGAAAAATGACTCAGAATCTCCAAGAAAACACGATAGAAAAAAAGAAAAAAAAGAGTGGAACGACGTTGCACAAAAGTCAACCTTCTGAGAAAAGATCTCCAACCTTGAGTTTAATGGAATCGTCTGCCTCATCCTCCGCCACGTCCACTGCACCGCCATGGCAGCCGTCCAGCGCCCCTCCAACACCCCCTTCAACCACCCTTCACCTCCCTAGACACTGCCGGACCCCAAAGAAGGCAGTCACGGAGCCTAAGAGTAAAGTTTCGATACTGTGCTAGTTTAGAACACGACTCCCATAACAACCTCGTCCTCACCTCCTCGTAGACTCAAGGACACGATGAAGGAAGGAAGCTTGTAGGAGGCAGTCACCACCACCACCACCACCACCACCACCACCACCACCACCACCACCACCACCACCACCACCACCAGCATCACTATCGTCATCACCACCTAAGTCTGAGTCGATCTCAAGGAAACTTCTCGCCTTAAACTTTGGTAACGGGAATTCTGTGTCAGGAGGATCGTGTACTGACGTGTGAGGTGGTGGTGGTGGTGGTGGTGGTGGTGGTGGTGGTGGTGGTGGTGGTGGTGGTGGTGGTGGTGGTGGTAGTGTGGTTGTCGTCCTCGTTTAGGTACTGGTAAGGCCACAAGAACACACTTCGCGCTGGTCGTTCCCCTCACACTCGGTAGTAAACCCACGACCACACTAGCGTTTCAGTAGCTCCTCCTCCTCCTCCTCCTCCTCCTCCTCCTCCTCCTCCTCCTCCTCCTCCTCCTCCTCCTCCTCCTCCTCCTCCTCCTCCTCCTCCTCCTCCTCCTTCTTCTTCTTTCTTTGTTGTTTCTGTTCTTGCTTACG
>JAPQNM010000029.1:9316119-9338619 GCA_029783475.1 Metacarcinus magister | reverse complement strand
AGAGAGAGAGAGAGAGACACACACACACACACACACACACACACACACACACACACACACACACAAGGCAAAAAAAAAAAGTAGAAAGAAAACGAAGGAATTCAAGCAAAGAAAAAGAGGGGAAAAGGGAAAGGGAGGAGAGAAAATGGGAGGAAGGTGTATGCACAAGCCCTCATCTCCCCTCTACCTATGTCCCCTTTGCAGCACTGTATCTGAGGGGTGGTCACTACAACAGCGGGCCATGGCGGTGACACTTTAAAGGCGAGGGATTCACAGAGGGGAGACAGCAAGGTTTTCTCAGAAGCTACCAACATGTTTCCTGTGACGATGCTTAACGTGACTATGCAAGGAACTCACGTCACGCCCCACAAGAATAGGAGGAGGAGGAGGAGGAGGAGGAGGAGGAGGAGGAGGAGTAGAATGGTGAAAAAGGCAAGAAGAAAAAGAAGATATATCCTGTACGTGAATAAACATGATGATGATGATGATGATGATGATGATGATGATGGCAGACAATTATAGAAAACGTGAAAACAGAAGCACACGAGGGAGGGAGAGAAAAAGAGAAGATGCATAAGGAGGTAACACGCAAGAGAATGAGAGTAAAAGAGAAAGAGAGAGAATATAAAGTAAACCAGATATAAAGAGAACGTAAAAAGAAAGAGAACGACGAGACGAAAGCAAAGCAGAATCACAAAAGTCTCCCCTTCCTCTTTCCTCTCCCCTTTTTTTCCCCCTCTTTGGCCTCGATGGGGTAACACACCTTATATTTCTCATTAGTTTCCAGCGTTCCAGGAAGAGCCAAAAGAGGGAGTAAATGCTGGAAAAAGCACGAAGATGAGCCAGCAGATGGAGGGAAAAGGGAAAAAAAAAGATGATGAAGGGAGGAAGGAGAAAATTGAGAAAAAAGAATAGATGGAGGAAAAACTGAAGTATAACCCAAAAAGAATGTATGTGAAAAGATTAAAACCCCTTATTTTTTTGGGGGGAGGAGGTGTAAGAATGATAAGATAAGATAAGGAAAGAAGGAAAGAAGGAAGGAGAAGGAAAGAATGTAGGAGGGAAAGAATGAAAGGAGGGAAAGAATGAAGGAAGCAAGGAAGGAAAGAAGGAAGAAGGTAATGGAACGAGGAAAGATGGAAGAGAGTACGAAAAAGAGTAAAAAGAATAAAATAAAAAAGAATTCCAGACTACAAGAAATATGAGAGACAGGAGTTGGAAAAGGGGAGAGAGGGAGAGAGAAGGAAAATAAGAAGAAGTAGAAGAAGAAGAAAGAACAAAAAGAAGGAACAGAAAACCTGATTCTACAAGACAAAAGTGATGAGGGAAGGAAGGAAGGAAAGAAAGAAGAAGAGAAAACAGTAAAGCAACAAGAAAAATGAAAACTAACAATGAGGAAAGAAGGAAAAAACATAAAAGTTCTGACTTCATATTGCCAGGGGGAGAGAGAGAGAGAGAGAGAGAGAGAGAGAGAGAGAGAGAGAGAGAGAGAGAGAGAGAGAGAGAGAGAGAGAGAGAGAGAGAGAGAGAGAGAGAGAGAGAGAGAGAGAGAGAGAGAGAGAGAGAGATGAAAGAAAATACGAACACGAGACATCAAAAAGAAGAAAAAGTGAAGAAGAAAAAAACACGAAAGAAAAAAAAAAAAGTACATCACACTACCACATAATAAGAAAAAAGAGAAAAAAAAGGAAGAAAAAAAAAAAGAGAGAAAACCTTCTAAGCCACAAAAAATATTACATACACACACACATACACACCGTCAGAAAATGACCAATGTATGTAGTACAAAGGTTTCTTTGTTGTACTTAATTTTTTCCTCTCTCTCTCTCTCTCTCTCTCTCTCTCTCTCTCTCTCTCTCTCTCTCTCTCTCTCTCTCTCTCTCTCTCTCTCTCTCTCTCTCTCTCTCTCTCTCTCTCTCTCTCTCTCTTTTCTTTCCCTTACACTCTCACTCTCGCCTGATCAAGAACTTTCAACTCCCCGCACCAGCAGCAGCAGCAGCAGCAGCAGTAGTAGGAGGAAGGAGTAAAGGCAAGGATAGAGAGCACCAGCAGCCTCCACACTCCTGATATCAAGGCTCACACACTCCTCAACTACACTTGTCTATTGTTTGGACTTTGAATCGAGTAGTTTGGGTATAATGAGGGAGCAAGGGTTTGGTTTTGGCTATTGAGTGAGTGAGTGTGAGTGAGTGAGTGAGTGAGTGAATGAGTGAAAGAGAGAGAGAGAGAGAGAGAGAGAGAGAGAGAGAGAGAGAGAGAGAGAGAGAGGAGAGAGAGAGAGAGAGAGAGAGAGAAAGAGAGAGAGAGAAAGAGAGAGAGAGAAAGAGAGAGAGAGAGAGAGAGAGAGAGAGAGAGAGAGAGAGAGAGAGAGAGAGTGTGTGTGTGTGTGTGTGTGTGGTGTGTGTGTGTGTGTGTGTGTGTGTGTGTGTGTGTGTGTGTGTGTGTGTGTGTGTGAGAGAGAATTATTACTTCCTACTTCAGGCGGATTTCACATAATCAACAACAGCAAATGAGAACTGCAAGGTATACACACACACACACACACACACACACACACACACACACACACACACACACACACACACACACACACACACACATTAAAAGCAACAATAGCAAGTCTTAAGTCAAACACAAGGAAAAATAATTGCAGTAACACAAAACAAGTCAAGTAATATTTGTTCCCTCTAGGCCAACACCACCTAATCTTGGCAGGGGTCACCGCTGTCCCCACACGCAAACACGCAACGGCAATGCGACCTTACAAGACTCAATGTGGGGGGAGAGGGAGGAGGGGCGGGGCGGGTGTTTAGGTAGTTGCAAGATACAGTCATACCTAAATTGCAATGTTCCTCTGTTTATTAAGTTCCAGAAATCTGCTCAGTCTGCCAAGTGAAAGTTTTGCTCATGAAAAATAGAAGCGAACTTTTCTCATTTGAGTTTGCTGGACTGAGGTTCTTAAGTGTTACAAATACAGAATGCCGCTGAGGAGTGCGCTAAGCCTTGGTAGGAGTGTGTTGTTCATTTGAGGTTGATGGGATGGATTAGATACCAGACGACAGGTACAAATGAATGAGGTGCACGAGGGAAGGGCAGGAGGAGATGAGACTGCCACCTTTCACTGTGTAGGATAAAAAGGTTAAGATTAATTCTTTGGTTAAAGGTGAAGGTTGAATCCGTCCGAGCCCCGAGCTAAACAAGTGCTGCTTCCCCGTCCCGAGAAAATCTGCGGTCCTGTCATGCCATATTTCACTACCTTCTTACGCGAGGCTTCCACATAATACCACCTTTGCTATACCAGGTTTAGGGTCATGGTACCTTATGTAACGACCTTCTCCCTGCCTAGCCTTCCCCAATATCCCCGCCTTCACCCTTTCTTCCTTCTTACCACACACGAATCCCTTCCTATCTGTGGTGGTGTGGCTGGCAAGGGCGTTATCACCGGTTCCCTATATCAAAGCAGACTGGTTTGCACACTTAATTTAGTCCAGAGTCTCCGCCTGAACTTATGAAAGAAAACGGAGAAAATGGGCGGTGCCTTAAAGGTCACCTCCTCGCAGCGTGTGTCTGGTTAATGTTGTTACTGCGAATCTCAACTCCATAATAACTTGGTAAATTTTGTTGTTTCACTGCGGCAATAAAACTTATTTCCCGCACTAACCGTTAATGCATTCCACCTTCATACAACAACGCAACAAGAGCGGAATTCGGATCTGTAACACAGTAAGTTTAAACCACGTCACGTGTCTTTCAAAGAATTTCAGTTGGACTCGAACCACAGTATACATTAATATTTGAGCAGGAAAGGAAAACCTGCCTGACACACTTTCCGAAGGTGCAGCGTCCAGGCTCTCACCGCCTTCCCCTGCCCTGCTCTCAGGTATCCATCACAGCAAGGCTCGCCTCGCCGCTCCACACCACCATGATACAGGGACGCACCTCAGCCTCGGCACCAGCCTCGCCGCTCCCCCGAGGTTCCTATGCAGTATGCAGGAGTGACGCACCCGCACCCACCCACCGTTCCTCACTCCTCTGACAACACCAACTCAACACTCGATGAACACGATTCTTTATTTTCTATCACACAACTTGAAAAAAAAGCATATTCGATGCAAGTTCTGGGCCGTGCCGTGCCCTGTCCCGCCCCGCCCCGCCCCGGCCCGCCCCGCCAGGCCACCATCCCGCCAGGCCGCCACCCCGCCGGGGAGAATTAAGGCAGCAGTTACGGCCCCGCAGCCTGAGTGGTCGCCTCCCAGAATACTAATTACTGGCCAGCAGGACGCCGTCTGGTGCCCCACATGAATGGCACAATTACAGACCTTCATTTGTTTTACACGATGTCATTCTAATGAGGAGGATCACCCCGTCATAACCAGTATTATGCTCCAAAGTGTCGTGTGTTGCGAGGCGTCACGTTTTAACTCAACTAAACACGCTAACCAACAACAACAAGGCCAATCTGGTAACACTGTTCCTGCCGGTTAATGTAGGGAAAAAATCTCCGTGCTGGTGATGCTCAGACTAAATGCATTTAGTGGAAGCGTCCCTGGGAGAGCCGTCAACCCTCCCTCCCTCTCCCGACCCCACACCACCCTGTACCCCGTTCCCGCCCAGCCCCGCCCCGCCCCGTCCCCGGCCGTCAGCGTTTCTCCACCGCTTCCCGCGCCTGCGGCAGGGATGAATTATTCATGTACTTAATGTCATTCATCCGCGAGTGTCTCTACCAATGTATTTTTCGTACCATGCTGACGTACCTAAGGACCTGAAAATCATACATAATTGTAAATAATCATAACATAAATAACAATAAAAATAAAAAAATAAACGCTGCAGACTCCCGGAGAATGATGACCATGATCGGGGCGGCGCCTCGCTCCTCTCACCCTCTCCCCCCCACCCCCGGTGCACCTGTAGGCGGTCCTGCTAAGATGAATGTTCAAAAAGACTAGTAGACAGGTCCCCCGGGGTGGTAGGCCCCCTGCCTCACCTGCCCCCCCGGCCTCGAGGACACAGCCTCTCAGCCTACTCAGCGACACTCGGCCTCTGAGAGGGTTCATTAATACGGTAAACAGAGAACTCTATTCAACTTCAAGTTTCTACCATTAAGGCGGAGGATATTTGGACGTGATATGCCACTCAGGCCTCAGTAACAACAGTAGCGGCAGCAGTAGTCGCCTTAATGGGCTCAGTGCCGCGGTCTGCCTCCGCCTGGCCTCGAGTCCTTGTGTCCGGCGGCTGTTTAAGTTTCCAGCTTTAGGGAGCCAAGAGCACCACCAGCACGGCGGCAGCGTCCCATCCTGGTGGCCTCAACGACCTCCTTCATGGACACATGGCCACGGGTTCGTGTGCACCACCACCCAACACACCATCACATGCTTCAGGAGGTGCCCCACGAGGCCACTCACAGTCTCCTTCCTTACTCACGAAGAGACAAGTCAAGAGACAGACAGACATCTTCCCTTCTCTTATCACACCATTTTACTATCGAGCCCCGCCCCCCATCCCTCCTCTGGCCCTCCCCGCCACGCAGCAGTCATGACCACACCACTGACACTCACCCTACACGCCTGGCCCGCTAATCCCCAGCTGGTGGCAGCTCACCACCTGACCTTTCCCAGCGAGACAGGATGGGTGGGCGGTAACGTCACGCCCACCTCACCAATGACATCATAGGTTACCAGCCGCGTGACGCACTAAAACAACGCAATGCAAACAAGAAAAAAAAACACAAAACCAAACAAAAAATAAAGCTGATACCGAGACGAGAGCAAACAATAAAGAAGTGAAGGTAAATTACTGCACTACATCTTCAAGACAGGTGAGCCGCACTTTTTTTTTTCACTTTTTTCCCCGGGCAGGTAATTACTACTCCGCCATTTACTTTGACGAGGGCCGTGCATCAGAGGAGGAGGAGGGAGGCTGTCATGTGTGGCGGCCGCTATGAGGGAAAGCAAAGGGCAGGTAATGGAGGGAGGAACATGTGAGGTAATGGAGAGGATGTAGGTGTAGTGATGATGAGATACACGTATAGTAATAGTGATGACGCTGGAGGTGTAGGTGGTAAAGTGAAGCTGTGGTGATGTAAGGTAAGTGTGGCAGAGGAGAGAAAGAGAAAGAGAGAGAGAGAGAGAGGTACAGGTGTTAAGATATTTAGAGAAACAACCAGATATATGTCACGCTACGAGTAATGAAAGATGCATCAGGTAGGACAGGTAAGGAGGGTGAGGCAGGCAGGGGTACATAGATGAGACTCCAGCACAGGTATGGAAATGAGGATGTCCGGTGAGGCTGGAACGGAGAAACTGGAGACTCATTCCTCTTAACCTAGCATCTTGAAGTCATCGGGATGCTATTCTCTCTCTCTCTCTCTCTCTCTCTCTCTCTCTCTCTCTCTCTCTCTCTCTCTCTCTCTCTCTCTCTCTCTCTCTCTCTCTCTCTCTCTCTCTCTCTCTCTCGTTCCAGACTCCAAGTGGCACTCAATGGCACTCTAACCTTCACTACATCTTAAGTTTCTTCATGGTGTGTGTGTGTGTGTGTGTGTGTGTGTGTGTGTGTGTGTGTGTGTGTGTGTGTGTGTGTGTGTGTGTGTGTGTGTGTGTGTGTGTGTGTGTCTGGCAACTTTGTTATCCCAACCTCATGGCTAAGTTATTCATGTGTGCTGTTGCTCTCTCTCTCTCTCTCTCTCTCTCTCTCTCTCTCTCTCTCTCTCTCTCTCTCTCTCTCTCTCTCTCTCTCTCTCTCTCTCTCTCTCTCTCTCTCTCTCTCTCTCTCTCTCTCTCTCTCTCAACGCTCTCATTCCTGCCTCTCTCTACTTTTCTCTTTAATCATGCTTCCCTCCTCCATTTATCTGTGTCATATACTAACCAACACTCCTTTCTCAACTCCTCCCCTCCCTCCCTCCCTCCCTTCTCTTCCTTCCCTCCATTTCTCACACCAGCTACACTTTCCTCCACTTTTTCCTTCCCCTTCTCCAGTCCTCTTGAGCCAGCCACGCTTCTCTCCACCCTCGCCTTTGTTTTATGATTAGAGAACTTAATTATTATCATTAAACAATATATATATATATATACGTCTCTTTTATGTTGTAATTCCCACTAGCTAACACAAAATTGTATCTCTTTATTTTTTTTAACTCTCTTTTTCTTTTTCTTTCTCGTCCGTCACTCCTCTCTGTTTTTTTTTTTTTTGTGTGTGTTTGTTTTTGTTTTTGTATCTATTATATTTTTGTTTCGTTTCGTTTCACTCCTGTTACCAGTCGGCGTGAGTGATAAAAGTTGGTCCGTTGCGTCTGTTGCCTCTCTCACCTTCAACATTTCACTCTAAACTTTAGCTGCAAGCCTCCGCAAGACCACGGCGACTGACTCTCTCCCTCTCTCCCTCTCTCCCTCTCTCTCTCTCTCCTCTCTCTCTCTCTCTCTCTCTCTCTCTCTCTCTCTCTCTCTCTCTCTCTCTCTCTCTCTCTCATGAGGCACTCTACACTCCACAACACTCCACAAACCAACATGTCACAAAGATACACTCCAAAGTTACACAGATACACACTCCACCACACTCCACCACACTCCACCGCCGCTGCAACCTGGCTTTCACTACCCTTACTCCACCACACACTCCACTCCACACCAATTGATATTCTATACAACCTACAGGAACACAGGTAAGCTAATACTAAATTCTTGCGTACACGGTCTAAGGAATATGGCGAGAGAGAGAGAGAGAGAGAGAGAGAGAGAGAGAGAGAGAGAGAGAGAGAGAGAGAGAGAGAGAGAGAGAGAGAGAGAGAGAGAGAGAGAGAGAGAGAGAGAGAGAGAGAAAGAGAGTTACATAGGAGCTTGATGGTCCAGCGAGTAGAAATTGAACTGCAAAATGGAAATACAAGTGAAAAAATTGGAGAAAAATCAGAAGGGAAGGGGAAGGAGAGAGAGAGAGAGAGAGAGAGAGAGAGAGAGAGAGAGAGAGAGAGAGAGAGAGAGAGAGAGAGAGAGAGAGAGAGAGAGAGAGAGAGAGAGAGAGAGAGAGAGAGAGAGAGAGAGAGAGAGAGAGAGAGAGAGAGAGAGAGAGAGAGAGAGAGAGAGAGAGAGAGAGAGAGAGAGAGAGAGAGAGAGAGAGAGAGAGAGAGAGAGAGAGAGAAGGTCAACTGATGTAGTACGTAATGGTAGGTTACGAGAGGATAAGAGGAAGAAATGGTCGGTTGGACTGAGGAGTAAATGCAAAGAAAAAAAAAAAAGAAGAAGAGGAGGAAGGAGAAGTAAAGAACAAGAAAACATGAAAAACAATACCAAAAAATAAATAAATAAATAAATAAATAAAAAAAAATTACAGAAAGCAGACATTTTGAATTTAGGTGAAGGAAAAATTACTCCCGAGAAAACGCAGTGAGGAAGGGAAGAAAAAATTAAGAAAAAAATGGATGGATACGTTAGAGAGAAAAATGGGGAGAGGAAAAGGATGGGAGATGAGATGCTGGGAGATGAGATACCGAGAGAGATTGTTGATGTTGGAGGAAAGGAGATGTGGAGATGAGATGGAGAGACTTAAGGGAGGCGGAGAGTGGATTAGAGAAGTTGGAGGTGAGAATAGAGGAAGGAAGAAGGGAGGGAAGGAGGAACAAAGGAAGAGGAGACGAGGGAGGAGAAAAAAAGAAAAGTGTTGGTTTATGATAATAGAGAGAGAGAGGGATGACGGAGTTGTAATCGATCAGTGTTACTGTTGATATTCTCTCTCTCTCTCTCTCTCTCTCTCTCTCTCTCTCTCTCTCTCTCTCTCTCTCTCTCTCTCTCTCTCTCTCTCTCTCTCTCTCTCTCTCTCTCTCTCTCTCTCTCTCTCTCTCTCATACCACGTGATACTCGACCCACCACAACATCCCACCATCTCTTTACCACCGCCCCTTTTAGCCACACACAAGAGACCAGTTAAAAGGCCCCCAACACCCACCTACCTCCTCCCTCACACCTCCCATCCCTCCCTCCCTCCCTCCCTCCTTCCTTCCTTCCTTCTCTCTTACCCATAACCACTTCCCCTCCTCCACTCCCTTCCTCTCACTAGAAGTCATCTCTTCCTCTCTAACGCCGCCCCGAGCCAGACATTAGTGGGGGATGTCAGCTGTGGCTTTGACTACAGAAAACTCTTGCCATTTTCGTGATATGTTACGTACTTCCCGCCTTTTCACCTCGTCCCTTTTACCCTCTACTGGATTCCGTCCCGTCCTAGGTTTTTTTCTCTCTCTCTCTTTTTCTCCCTCTCTCTCTCTCTCCCACTTGTCAGCTCCATGCCTCTTAACACTGAGCTGTAAATCATAGCTGAGGACCATTGCAATATTTACAATGGTTCTTTCCATCTTCACTAAATGGGTTTGTTTACACACTCAAGCGGCGCCACTCTAAACTCCTCCGCCTCAACCCAAAGAGGCTTACAGCTCACCCCTCTTCGACCCTCACCCGCCCTCCTTTCCTTCCCACACTCGCAGGGGGCGCCGCTCCTCCTGAATCTTGACTAGCAAGGTCAGTCTGAGATCTCTCCTCTCCTCTCCTCCTTCTCCTCCTCCTACACATTCCTTCTTCACACTAGCAAAGGAAGGGAGGCTGTGAGGGAGGGGAGGGAGGAAGGAAGGAGTGAGGCACGTATATCCAGTGTCTGCCGCACTTAGCCTCCAGTTGCCAGGATGAAACGATATTCGCCGGGCTGAGATGACGGCCGGGCGCGCCTCTACGTGTGTTATGAAGGGAAACACGATGAGTCAGCATGGAAATTGGGAGCCGAGGAAACACAGCTAGGGAAGGAAACACAGGAAGTTTTACCGACGCACACTACCTACACCTGCTAACTTTATTCATAAATAGAGTTAGCATACTTTGAAGACGGTTAGCACGCGACACGCCAAAGACCTCGTACAGCCCCACCACTACCACGCACGGAAGAAACAGTAACTAAAGTATCAAACCAGCACCATAAGGGAGAAAGTCGAGTGAGCTATTAAACACAGTGTATAACTTAAAGACATGACGATGGAAGGCAGTGTGGAGGCAGCTACGAGGGTCAAGATGGATGATGGGGATGTATTAAGGTTTAAATGATGGAGGTGGTGAGCGTGGTGAGGCGGAGACGTGATGGAGTGAGGGGAGGGAAGGAGAGGGAAGAGGGGGAAGGAGAGGGAAGAGGGAGGGGAAGGAGAGGGAAGAGGGAGGTCGGGCATCAGAGTGGGAACCCATTTATCTTTCCATTTTCAGCCTCACCAGAAAGCTTTCCACTGAGGATTTCCATTAAAATAAACAAGACAACACCATAGAGAATAAGCACCTTGCCACCTCATCCACACCCACACACACACACACACACACACACACACACACACACACACACACACACACACACACACACACAGGTGGGAGGCGCTGTCCTGATCTAATACAAACGGCGCACCGCTCCCGGCAAGGCAAGGGTCGATAAGGCGGTTTATTGGCTGGCCCGAGTCCGTCCCTCAAGACAACCCGAAATATGAGGCCGAGGAGTGAGGTGAGACTCGAGCGACGGGGCAGGTACGGCAGGTGTGGTGGAAGGAAGGTAAGACGAGTGCTACATGGAAGGTGTGTGGTCAGCCTTCTCGTGTGCACCTGCTACCTGTGTGTGGTGGTGAGAGGGGGGGGAAGGGGAAGGTGATGTATATGTGTGCGAGGCTGATGTCCGACACCTGGCGTCACACCTTGCTACATTACACTCGCGGCGAACATGAGAGGAAAACTTTAAAAGGTGGACTGGTAGGCGAGGATAGGAGAGACGGGGCGGGGCGGGGCGGGGAGGGGCGGGGCGGAGGGTTCAGTCTGCCACACTGGCGTAAACACTGTATTGTCCCGGTGAAGTGTGTCTTGGTGTTCATGTCGGGCCGTGAGAGTCCCAAACAGTCGTCAATCATGCGTGGGTGTGTCGTGGGTGTGTCGTGGGTGCCAGGGAATACTCTGCCGGCCTCAGGAAGCCGTGTGGGGGCGCCACTCCCGCAGCGGCCACCGTCCCTCGCCACCCCTTCCACCATTCAAACTGTTACGACCATTACTATACAGCACTCCGTCACACCCCCCGCCAATTAGCAATGGCCTTCCGGTGCGGGGTCACGCCACCCCCAACACCCTACACACCCTACACCCTCCCTCTCAGTTCCACGTCAACGTGACACTCGCCGTGCCTGCCGGGCGAGGCGTGCACCTGGTACGGCCTCAGCTCCAGGCCGGCTTTACACACGTGCTACTCTCATTTTTAAACGTGAAGGCGCCTCGTGAGGGAGTGTTGGTGCCGCTGCGTCCACACGTCACACGCCACGCCACGCCACGCCACGCCACGCCACGCCACGCCACGCCACGCCACGCCACGCCACGCCACGCCACACCCCGCGGCACCTCAAAGGCGGGGCGCGGGTCGCCTCATTACCGTCCTATTGACGCGCCTTCAATGAGGTGCATTTGGCCTCACGTAATGTCAACTGAAGCAGATTGACGCGAGGACCGAGACAAATGTGTATGTCCCAGTGACTTCGCTGCTGCTGCTGCTGCTGCTGCTGCTGCTGCTGCTGCTGCTGCTGCTGCTGCTGCTGCTGCTGCTGCTGCTGTTATACGCTTTAGTATTCTAGCAATGACACTAAATATAAATAAATGACACTAAATATAAATAAATGACACTAAATAAAACTTCAACAACATTAGCATGAATTCCATGACAATAGATATTACGAACACATCCCGCTGATCATAAAACATTATAATATCACTCACAGCAGGGCTACTACCTCCTCCTCCTCCTCCTCCTCCTCCTGTTCATTTGGTTCAGTACGACTGTTGCTGTCTGTTCTTCCTTTGTACTCCTCCTCCCCCTTCAAGGCCACGGCGTGTTCCTCGTCTCCCGGGACGCCTCGTTATTTTTCCGATGTATTTAAGGTCATTACAAAAAAGTTGAAATATGGAGGACGGTGTTGTAAGAATTTGCGCAGTGAGGAGGAGGAAGAAGAGGAGGAGGAGTAGGAGGAAGAAAAAAGAGGCGAGAAGTGCAAAGTGAGGAAGTGACAAACGAGGAGGAGGAGGAGGAGGAGAAGAAAATAATGAAGAATGGGGAAAGAGGTGATTCAGATTACGTGGCGTGAAGGAAAATATGAGAAACCGTCTCCCAGGTAACAACACAAAGGTGCGTCACATCTCTTCTAATTAGGACAGGTGAGAGAGAGAAAAAGAGAAAGAAAAAAAAAGAGAGAAAGAGAGAGAGAGAAAGAGAGGACTGCAGAACTGCGCAACCTCTACTACGCCATTAGGCCGTGCGTGTCTTTAATTACTCTTGCTAATAGTCAAGATAAGGCAGCATGCATATACCTTTGCAAAATGTCCTGTATGTTGTATTAATCCCCCTGGTAACCTGTGCGAGTGTGTTGTATGTGTTGTATGTGTTGTATGTGTTGTATGTGTTGTGTGTGTTGTGTGTGTTGTGTGTGTTGCCTGGTGTGGTGTGGTTTGTGTACGTGTGTTGTGGTACGTGTTGCTGTTTCTGTCTCTCTTCCTTAAAGGAGAGAAAAAAAAAAAAGAATGAGAGAAATGTTCGCTTTATTCATGTTTTTACGCAATGCCTCCTCTCCTGGCCTGGTGTGTGTGTGTGTGTGTGTGTGTGTGTGTGTGTGTGTGTGTGTGTGTGTGTGTGTGTGTGTGTGTGTGTGTGTGTGCATATGTGTCCGTGTACATACACTCCCATCTCCATACTTAATTGCTTTCCCTGCTAGCATTTATCCAGCAAATTCAGCCCTCTTCCCTTCCCCTACCACCCCTTCCCATTTCTTTTCCCCTCTCCCTATGCTACCCATCCCTTGCCTTCCGTTCCCCTCTCCTATCAACCTTCGCACGCCCCGACCCCTTCCCGCCCCGCCCCAGGGGATACAAAGCTACCAGTGGCCAATCTCCTGCCAATACTCGGTGTAGGTTTCCTTAGAAGGGCAAATTACTATCTCTTCTCCTCCTTGTATCCTTTACATCCCCGCGGCTACGGGTATATAACTTTGAAATGGGATTCGAACGTGGGGTCTCAGTGTGTAGGGGTATAGAAGGTCAGCCTAAATCCATCCTATTCAGAAGCCCCTCACCCATTGCGGAGGAGGAGGAGGAGGAGGGGGAGGAGGAGAAGATGACGAAGAAAAAAGAAGAACAGCAACAACTGGATAATCTCAATCGATGTTTTCCTTCTCCTTCCTTCTCATGGTTCGCGGATTTCCAGTCTGTTTCAAGTCCATTTTTCGTTGAAGCGTTGCATTCCTCCGCGTGTATCCCCGGACGAGGCAGATACTGACGTGTGGTGGGTTGGGCGGGCAGGCGGACTGGCAAGCGGACGGAAAGGCGGGTGCGAGAGAGGCGAGCGGCGGTTTGGACTCCATCAGGGCTTCGTCAAAACTCCACAGCGATACCACCAACTTTTCTCTGCCAAACTGACACGCAGCAGACATGAGTTGGTGGAGCTGGAGTTTGTGTGGGAAACTGGGAACTAGGACAGATTTTCCAGTAGTGAGTATAGCGAGAGGAGTAGCGTGAGGGTGTTCATGGATGGGTGAGTGTGTAAGGTTTGTTTCAGCATGTTAGGAGAGGAGAGGGTGTGTGAGGGTGTGTGAGGGTGTGTGAGGGGAGCTTGAGGATGAAGGGAAAGCTACACTACTTCCCCTGACTCACTGACTGACTGACTGGTGACTCTACAATGTACTCGCAGAAGATTATTAGAACGTCCTCACTTCGACTTAGCTAAATACAGATTCCCAAAAGATGTTGTAGGAATATAATGCTATTTAATCACACTAAGACTCCCTAGGGTGGACAAAATTATACTAAATGGAGAATAAATACATACATACACAGAATACATTAAAACAATCACTTTGCCTACTCATGTAACTTTAGGCTAACACACACACACACACACACACACACACACACACACACACACACACACACACACCACACACACACACACACACCACACACACACACACACAGACACACAGATGCGATCATTAGAGACCGAACAAATTACGAACACAACGAATAAGCAAGAGATAAATTGTTTCCAGATACACACATGTTTCACCTGCTTTAAAAATTCCCACCAGCCAGCCAGGATAAACATTTTTCTCAGCAGCTGATTCTTTACGACTTAACTCAGCCAGGCAACAGCACGAAGCCGCTACTGAACCACCGTTGCTGAAGGTCACTCGCAAAACGTTAATATCACTTAGGAAACTAATCTTTACCGAGTTAAAATTGAATCCAGATAAGTATATCCTTTAAATTTCTTGACGTACGATTTATTTATCTCTCCTTCTCCTCCTCTTTTTCCCCTCACTTTCTAACACGAAAAATAATCCGTACATACTTAACGCAACATACGAGGCAGCCCCTTCAAATCATTTACATAATTTAGGGCTACGGAAACTCCCTCCCCACTGCCACACCCTCACATGCACGCCCTTCCACCCTCGCCGTACGTGTGGGCGTGCAATCAGGAGTGGAAGGGGAGGGTGTGGTTTCTTCCTGTTCTCGATAAAGCCCAGGAATAAGGTGGTCTCATTAGCAGCCAAGAATGTTATCGATCGTCTCCCCGCCCACCCGCCCACCCGCCCACTCCACACCCAGCTTCGCCAACACAACACCATTTCTACCTCCAACCCACCCTCAACCCACCCTCACTCACACCACAACCTATCCCAGTCCCCAGCCCACAATACTGTCCCTCTCTCTCTCTTTCTCTCTCCCCCTCTCTCCCAAACCTCATCTAGACTCTCCGTTACAGCCTCCTCCTCCTCCTCCTCCTCCTCCTCCTCCTCCTCCTCCTCCTCCTCCTCCTCCTCCTCCTCCTCCTCCTCCCTCATGTTTCTTGTTAGTTCCATCCATCATAACTATGCATGTCAGATGAGAGAGAGGAAAAAAAAAAAAAGAGAGAGAGAAAAAACAGGTTGATAGAGCCAGACAGATGAACAGACAGACAGGTAAACACACACACACACACACACACACACACACACACACACACACACACACACACACACACACACACACACGTAAAAAAAAATAATAAATAAATAAATAAATCAAAATTAACCGATCAGACAAACAGATACACAGACAAACACATACACAGAAACAGAGATACGTAAGGAAACAGAGAAGAGGAAACAGTAAACAGGAAACAGGGAAAGTGAGGGAAAACAGCCTACCACTAGAGAGCGGTACACCTGGTCATTCGTACTAGTTAGGCGGGTCCCAGGTGCATTCACACACCCGGCAAAGGTAAGGCGGGGAGGCAATTGAGCTTACCTCGTTAGATCTCACCTGTGTTTGATCAATAGAAGGTCGATCAGTCAGTGTAGCGAGATTAGATTAGTGAGATAGATAGATAGATAGATAGATAGATAGATAGATAGATAGATAGATAGATAGATAGATAAAGACATATAGACAGATTGACACATAGATAGATAGATTGAAATAGATAGACAGACAGATAGAGAGATAAAAAAAAGATTTAGAAACAGCAACTTTTACATGATTTCGTTCTCTTCCTTCCTCCCAATCCTCCTCATCTCCCCCTCTCCCCACCACACACACACACGCACACACACGCACACACACACACGCACACACTGTCCCTTCCATTAGCAGGATACACACGTGCCGTACACCGTGAAAAAAGAAACAAAAAAAAATATTTCATTTGTAACTTTTGGGTAAATCGTAGAATAATATTGCTCTCTCTCGGTCTCTCTCTCTCTCTCTCTCGCTCTCGCTCTCGCTCTCTCTCTCTCTCTCTCTCTCTCTCTCTCTCTCTCTCTCTCTCTCTCTCTCTCTCTCTCTCTCTTTTAGGTAAACACTTAAGGCTCCGTAAGACCAGGAAAGGAGATGATCTTGGAAGAAACCAAACACCTTTATGTACTGTTTTCACTTTCAGTTTGACGAGACGGTGAGGTGTGTGTGTGTGTGTGTGTGTGTGTGTGTGTGTGTGTGTGTGTGTGTGTGTGTGTGTGTGTGTGTGTGTGTGTGTGTGTGTGTGTGTGTGTGTTACTACCACTACCACTACCACTACCACAGTTATTATTATCCCCCTAATTATTTAAGTGCAAGGTCGTGGTGGTAGAGGTTAGAAAGACCCTCACTTCCTTCCTCCCTCCTCCTCTTCCTCCTCCTCTCCCTCACGCCCACAGGGGAACACTCCTCTCACCGCCTTCCTCCCACGGGATCACATCTTCAAGTGGACACACAAAGCAGAGGTCTCGAGGTCTCGTTCCACATCTCATTCCTAAGATTCAAAGCTTTTAGAACACCATAGAAACACCCCTTCCTTTTCACTACTACTACTACTACTACTACTACTACTACTACTACTACTACTACTACTACTACTACTACCACTATATCCTCGCTCATTACTGTGCTTCACGGTGCTATAAATCAGGAATTCCACGCTATCTTTGCTGAGCCAACGCTGAGTGAATGGTGAGTGAATGGTGAGTCACTGCCGTCACGCCCTTTCTAAGCCTTCACCTTCACCTTCACCTTCACTACACTTCACCTTCGTCTACACCTTCGCTTCTGCTGTTATTGTTTATTGTTATTGTCATCACCGCCCATAGTCTCCGCCACTACCACAGAAAACGACAAATATAAATAAATAAATAAATAAATAAATAAATAAATAAATAAATAAATAAATAAATAAATAAATAAATAAATAAACGTAAGGCACAAACCATAGTAACGGAATTCAAAACTCACATGAACAACACACACACAAAAAAATAAATAAATAAATAAATAAATGAATAAATAAATAAATAAAAATAATGGTAGTGACCTTTGTAAATGAGGACAAAAAAAAAAAAATATTGCCACGTTAACTCCACCAGGAAAATAATAATAATAATAATAAAATAAATCATTGCAACGTAGAATGAGAACAACAGAAAACAAGCCAATTACACTTACTACTCCTATTACTACCCTATTACCCCTATTACTACCCAGCCTATCTCGTGTGGGTTTAAATACAAGTAAACCAACCTATACACAAACCATTTAGACCCCAAACTCACGTCCCAACCACACACAGATACAACCAAACCCTCCCTTCCATTACCGATCCCTCTCCCTTGTGTCCTTGCTAGAGTGGACAAGGTGGAGCAACTGAACACATCACTAACAAGACATTTAACCAGGCGTGTCTAGTGTAGCTTAACCCTGAGTGGAGATAAATGCTGATAGGGTAAGGGGAGTGAATTACAGGAAGAAGTAAGAGTAGGAAGAGGTAAGGAGGGAGGGAGAGTGGTACAGAGACAGAGAAAAGGAAGAGAGGAGGAGGTAGGGAGGAAGGAGGAGAAGAAGCCTATTAACACGAGGGTAATAGAGGTGAAAAGGATAAATGTGATAGCGGGGGAGGACAGAATGTGATGGGAGGGAGAGGATGGGAGGGTGGGAGAGGGTGGGAGGGAAGGGAAAAAGGGAAGGGAAGGGGAGATAGAGCTGGCAGGAGACTTATTAACACTGTGATAGAGAGAGGGAGAAATGAAGCTTATATGTGAAGCTTAAAGTTATCCCTGAGACTATTTCTACCTCCTACCCTCTTCCTTCCTCTATATATCCTCTTCCTCCTCTTCCTCCTCCTCCTCCCTACTTTCCTCCGACCCTCCCTACAGCGTCGCTAAGCCATACAAAGCTTACTTAACGTTTGAAAGATAAATAATAATACTAAAAGCTCTTGAGTCTGATGATTTCCCTCTCTCAACCTACGACCTTGTGACATCACGAGAACAAAAAAATATTACAACTCAAAAAATAAAAATAATAATAATAATAATAGCAACGAAATAAATTGACAACTGAAATATTATATAGAAGTAAAAAGTACATAGTCTGTTTATTTTTTTTTTTTTATACTTAGGTTGATGATAATATTTTGAAAAGGAATTCAAATGGAGGTAAGATAGAACGAAGTGATAATGCAAAGGAGGAAATACATATAAAAGAGTTAAGAAATCTTGGAAAATATATATGAAAGAGAGAAAGAAAGAAAGAAAGAAAGAGAGGAAGAGCAAGCAAGAAGAAAAGAAAGAGAGTAAAAAGAGAGCGAGAGAGATAGAGACAGAAATAGAAAGTAAGATAGAGATAGAAATAGAGAGAAAAAGCAAACACAAACACGAACACAGAATATAGACTGAGCTAGATTTATTCCCTGACACACAAAAAGGAGGAGGAGGAGGAAGAGAAGGCAAAGGGCACGACAGAGTTTGGGTCGTGATCACCTGTGTCTGAATGTCTGCAGGTGTGCGAGACATTCAATTAAACTTTATGAATGATCAGGTATAGAGCACGAACGAGGAATTTTGCTGTATCCTAAACTTGTCCTTTCACTGCACTGCTGACTTTGTAGTGAATGAATGAGTGAATGAATGAGAGAGAGAGAGAGAGAGAGAGAGAGAGAGAGAGAGAGAGAGAGAGAGAGAGAGAGAGAGAGAGAGAGAGAGAGAGAGAGAGAGAGAGAGAGAGAGAGAGAGATAAAAAATAATAATAAAAAGGATGAATAGAGGAAAAAAAAAGGGTAAAAAAAAAACTGTAGGAGTAAGAGGCGTTAAGAGATAGAGAAAAAACGAAGAGGGGAAAGGAGGAGGAGGAGGAGGAGGAGGAGGAGGAGGAGGAGGAGGAGGAGGAGGAGGAGGAGGAGGAGGAGGAGGAGGAGGAGGAGGAGGAGGAGGAAAAAAGAGAGAGGCAGAGGAGCTCGAAGACGTGTTTACAGTATATCAATAAGGAAATGTTAGCGAAGTAATTTTCTAGAGTGTCAACAGGAGGAGTGACGACTTCAAGATGGTGTGTGTGTGTGTGTGTGTGTGTGTGTGTGTGTGTGTGTGTGTGTGTGTGTGTGTGTGTGTGTGTGTGTGTGTGTGTGTGTGTGTGTGTGTGTGTTAGAAAAGACACCACATTCTCAAATTACTGATCATTTTTAGACGTTGAAATATACAAAAAAAAATTCTACTCTTTTTTTTTATCAGGAATCTATAAATATAAACTAAATTAGAAGTGAATGCCTTGAAAATAGGATATGGGAGAGAAAGGGGGCGGCTCTCCCTTCCTATCACTCCATCCTTCCTCCCTTCCACTGTAAATGGTAGGGGGGGGGGATGTTAATGGAAGGGGGTAGGCCACCATTACACGAAACTGTCAACCCTCACTACGATTTTCCCATCACAGTAAAAGGAAAATAAAAGTAAAAGAGAGTTGCCCCATCACCCCCATCACCCCATCACCCCATCACCCCTCGTCACACAAATTACACCCCTCCAGCCCCTCACCCAATTTCCAGCCCCCTTGTCCTCCCCTTGTGGTTTACTCCCCCTTATTTCATCCCTTCACTTACCATCTTATAAGCCCCACGGAGAACATCCACCACTACTATTACTATTTATCATCATCATCATCATCATCATCATCAATAGCACCATAACAAATATCACAATTACTCCTACTGCTTTGAAATCATAAAACTTTCCACTACTACTACTACTACTACTACTACTACTACTACTACTACTACTACCCACCACCTATATATATCCACTCACAACCACCACCACACATACCAAGTTAGGTCAGTGATCCACACACAAAGCCTCACCCAAGCTCTACTACCCAAAGTTACAGATAAAGTGAGTCTGGAAAAATGGACGAGGTTCCCACAAGCCTAACCCGACGAGGGAAAGGAAGGAAGGAAGGAAGGAAGGAAGGCTGCTGGGAGGCTCTCAGACTCGATCTCCCTGGCCTAGGAAGCTCTGAAGGTACTTTCTTGAAGGGTCAGATTAATTTATTCATCTCACGACGTTCTAGACCTCTTGGGGACACACACACACACACATACACACACATACACACACACACACACACACACACACACACACACACACACATACACACACACACGGTAATGGATTAGACTTTTTTATGCATGACTCAAACTTTTTTTTTTTAATATCACAGCATCAGTTATCAAGCCACGACAGATTAAGGGGACAGTTAGATCACCTTAGGAGAAGAAAAACTCCGTCAAAGGGAATACTTAACTATCTTCCTCTTCCTCCTCTTCCTCTTCTTCCTCCTCCTCCTCTTTCTCCTCCTACTCCAACGACGCGGGAAATGAATGAATATTTAATGAATACTCGAGGAGACTAGACTAAACACAGTGAAAGGGGAACATGATTAAGAGTATATTATTATTGTATTGCAACACACACACACACACACACACACACACACACACACACACACACACACACACACACACACACACACACACACCCACACACACACACACACACACACGCCTTTACCTGGGGATGTTACACTTTATTCTATCCCCTTTCTTTTCCCTTCCTCTCTTCCCCCTTCTCTCCTCTTTTCCCTCTCATCCCCGCTACCACCACACTCCACCCCACTCCACCCCACTCCTCCACCCGCCCCCCTGCTGCAGTACCCACTCCAAAACGACCCTCATAAGCAGTATTAAAGGGTGGAGTGAATGTTACAATTCCAGTGCAAGTTTTAAGCTGATATTCCCGTTGAGATGAAAATGCAAGGATGAGGAGAAAGGAAAATGTGTGGAGCATATATATATTTTTTTGTTAATGATTCTAGTTAGAGGTAAGTAAGAATTGTTTAGTTTAAGTATATATATTTATCTCTTTTTTTTATATATATATATCTCAATCTCTCTTTCTATCTTACTCTATTTTTTTATCTCTCTCTCTCTCTCTCTAAGGAAAGCTGACTCAAATTTTTATGGTATACATTTCCTTCCTTCCTTCCTTCCTTTCTTTCTTTCTTTTATATATTATTTTTACTTTTCTTTTTTTATAGCATATTACCTTTTTTTTTTCACTTCAGTAACTTTATTCAATGCGAGTGGAAGGAAAATACGTGCCATCAGGGGGAGTGTCCAATATAATTACGTCACTTACCCGCTGAATGAGAGAGAGAGAGAGAGAGAGAGAGAGAGAGAGAGAGAGAGAGAGAGAGAGAGAGAGAGAGAGAGAGAGAGAGAGAGAGAGAGAGAGAGAGAGAGAGAGAGAGAGAGAGAGAGAGTTACATACCACTATTTTTAAAGCTTTAAGAGTGTGTAAACAATAGTCATCTATATTCTAAATGTTTACAAGGGCCAATACAAATAGGACACACACACACACACACACACACACACACACACACACACACACACACACACACACACACACACACACACACACACTAATAATAATAATAATAATAACAACTGAGAGAAAAAAAAAGAAGAGTGACAGAAGAAAAAATATCAATGATTAACCCAAGGAGAAAAAGATGAATGTATGTAATATTTCCCCTTGACAGATGGAGTCGGTTAGGTTAGGTTCCCGCGAGGCTACCTTTACGGGCTCTTTAGTATTCCAGGGCGGAGACACGCGGAAAAGATGGATAGAAGGGGCGAGGATAAGCTTTTATATGGTTTGGTTAGGCATTCCTCTTGCTTACTGTGAGTGGTGGTGGTGGTGGTGGTAGTGGGGAGGGGGAAAAGAGATAGAGATAGAGATAGAGAGAGAGAGAGAGAGAGAGAGAGAGAGAGAGAGAGAGAGAGAGAGAGAGAGAGAGAGAGAGAGAGAGAGAGGCACGTACAGAGAAAAATAGGCATATGTGTGTGTGTGTGTGTGTGTGTGTGTGTGTGTGTGTGTGTGTGTGTGTGTGTGTGTGTGTGTGTGTGTGTGTGTGTGTGTGTGTGCGCGCGTGCATATGAACAGGAATCAGGAATAAATTAGCAAGAATCATTAGAATTGCAGTTTGAATGGTCTTATGTGATATATTTCCTGCATAATGAGAGATTACACCCTAAGAGGAGGAGGAGGAGGAGGAGGAGGAGGAGGAGGAGGAGGAGGAGGAGGAGGAGGAGGAGGAGGAGGAGGAGGAGGAGGAGGAGGAGTTGTGAGGTAAAGATTCTATCGCTAATGAGGTATTCTTCAAGTGAGTCAACATTTATTCATTGAGAGAGAGAGAGAGAGAGAGAGAGAGAGAGAGAGAGAGAGAGAGAGAGAGAGAGAGAGAGAGAGAGAGAGAGAGAGAGAGAGAGAGAGCAATAACTGCTTCTGAAGTATTGTGACAATAAAACTCTTAATTTCCACTGTATCGTCACAATCTCTCTCTCTCTCTCTCTCTCTCTCTCTCTCTCTCTCTCTCTCTCTCTCTCTCTCTCTCTCTCTCTCTCTCTCTCTCTCTCTCTCTCTCTCTCTCTCTCTCTCTCTCTCTCTCTCTCTCTCTCTATTTCAACACCACACTCTTATCAACCCTTGTAAGCCACCACCACCACCACCACCACCATCACCACCACCACCACCACCACCACCACCACCACCACCACCACCACCACCACCACCACCACCACCACCACCACCACCACCATCACCACCACCACCAGCATCACCAAGGCAGCAGT
>JAPQNM010000029.1:9278619-9311119 GCA_029783475.1 Metacarcinus magister | reverse complement strand
AAGTCAAATAGTTTCTCCTCCAACGTCAAGGATAAGTGCCACAAACTGATATTGAAAGTCCTCTTCCAGGCCTACAAATGGCAGGGCAAGGCACACACTTTACCTGTAAGGCGCCTCATCCCTTCAACACTCCGCCACTCCGCCACTCAGCCACACCTTGCAGCTCACCTGAGGAAGGAAGGAAAACATTTACCTGATGAAATCTGAGTGTGGGATCGTGAACGTGTGGGAAAGGTAGGTAGATAGATAGACACACACACACACACACACACACACACACACACACACACACACACACACACACACACACACACACACACACATGCAAAAAAATAATAGTCAATAAATAAATAGATCAATAAATAAACAAATAAATAAATGAATAAAGATACATTACCTATACATTTTGAAATAATTCTTACAAAGTTGCCACTTCACTCAATCTTTTATTATTATAATTCATGAACTTCACATAAGTCTTTGAAATGGACGAGGGCGATCACACACGAAGAGGAGGAGGAAGAGGAAGAGGAGGAGGAGGAGGAGGAAGAAGAGGAGGAGGAGGAGAAGGAAGAGATGGCCAGCAACACTAAAGACTTCAAACCAAGCAGGTGAATTTTCTTTTATTCATGACGCCCGTAACCTTTAGATCTTAAAGGCGACCTCAACTTCTATAATTTCCCGCCAGAACCATCATCACCACCACCATCACCACCACCATCATCGCCGCCGCTAACCAGAAACATGAATCAGTAATACATTCCTCTAATTCAGGTGTCCAGATCGATGCAAGGAATATAAGAGAGTAAAGATAAGCTATTAATAATAAAGTGAGGTGTGAGAGGGTTGGGGTGGCTTTGAAGGGAGTGGACATTGATATTATTGGTAGGGTCGAGGTGTGTACGGTTTCCAACGGAGCACATTAAAGGAAGGAGTTTTGAAAGATCGATTGCAGAGTAACTGGATGAAACGAAAAGGGAAGATTAGCCTTAGTTTTCCTTTTAATTGTTGAATATATTACGTTAGTGTTTTGTAAATAAAAACTTTGATGTAATTTAGTTGGCTGTCCAATAACACACACACACACACACACACACAAAAGTGGTACTGAAAACTGATTACTTAAACTTAAAACACAAACAAGATACATTATACTGGGTTTTTTTTGACATCATGTCTATAATTTTATAGTATCCAACAGATTCTACTTTCTATTATTCCGTCACAATCATTTTTAACATTCTGAGGGATGAAAATTCTAAAATATTTCAGTAATCCAATACACTAGTTTTTTCTTATTATTCATGATCAGTTTATCATTTATTTCTCCTCCTCAATCCTAGTTATTCATTGGAAACCAGAATAACTTTTCCTGTTTACCTCAAAATATATAGCTATTCATTGTATATTAAAACCTACAGATTGTCTATATAACTATCTGTATTTGTATTTTCTAGCCCAAAACTCTTATAACATATACTTATTTACATTATAGCAAGGTACTAGAAAGCAAATATAACTTCCCAGCTCTCTAAATAAGGGAATGAAGCCTTCCTTAAGTGTAATTTAAAGCCATGTACCTCACTCTTAGCTGTCATTAACCTAACAGAAAATTACCCATTCAACCTAAGAAGAAAAAGCCATTTAACCTAAAAATAAGTATGCCATTTCACCTAACAAAATAAAATAAAAATGACACTTAACCTAACAGAAAAAATAAAAATCCCATTACAGTATATTAGAAGTATGTTTCAAATCATTAGATATATAACAAGGGCCACAGACACTCGTGCAGAATAAAGCATAACACATAAGTATATACCTACTATGTAATCTATAAAAGTGAGTAATATATATTTTTTAACATATATGCAAACATTGAAGTATTAACTAAAATATCAAGTGCATATAAGTGAAACTGGAACCTAATTCTTTCCATTTAGTTTAGTTTTGCTGTTGCTCTTCCCTTCAAAACCATATTTCCCACAGATCTCCCAAACATTTCTTATTGCAAGGTAAAGGTGATTAAATAAGGGAGTCCTTTTTTGTCTAGCTAATACTAATAATTTCTTTAATGTTTCTTTCTGTACTACTAGTGGTCTTTCTGTACTGTATATCAAGGTGTGCTGTGAAGGTTAACATGCTAAATAATTCCTAATATAAGGTTGACTTTCCTGGTTAACTAAAACGGTAAATTAACCATAAATTACGTAGAGGAGAATTATGATTTTTGTTTAGTTGATCGTTTACCAGCTATCTATTCTAACTACCAATTACTGCTAAGGGATTCCATGTCATTATCATCCTTATGTGCAACTCAGATATATTATGAACCTTAAAACATATTAAGACTAAGGTTTATAAATATTAGATCATAGAATTATGTCAACCGGAGACAAACGAAGCTTTATTTTACAGTAATGACCCACTAATTGAACTCAAAACGTGGATCCATTTTTGTGTAATTATAATATATTTAATCAGTGGGTTACCTTATGTGTTTGAGGGGAAGGAGGGGAAGCCACAGAGGAAATATCACCATCACCGTTCATGTTAAACTTCTACTTGGCACCGCGTGTTGTTGACGTCGCTTAGGTAATGTTGCCTTGCCTTGCAACACGCTTTCATACACTCTCAAACGAAATGTGACGTGGGGTACATTTATTGAAGAATTAATGTTTTATTGATCATACTGTATTAAATTTCAGGTTTCTATCTCATTATATTGATCAAACTTTAACAATTTCCAGTTTTACATAGGATGACTCTTCAGTAAGTTAGAATGGGTGGGAACTGGGAAAATAACTTGCAGGGAAATACATTAACTTGTCAGGTTTATTGTCTCGTTTCCAAGCACCTCCATCTCCACCCTTACACTGCACTCACACAATCATTACAACACACATTTAACAGTATCACAAGGAACACACAAACTTGAGCTCACATTAAATAGTTTCTCCTTCCTTGTTCCACACTGGTCCAAATGTACAATGAGTAATGTGTGATAATGCAGCTTATATATAGAACACATAGTTGGTTCGAACACATTGTTGGTTCGTCATCTGGAGATAACATGACACATTTAGTTAAGACAGCACTCCTTCCTTCCTTCCTCCTAGTCTCACCTCCCTAACCACTGGACTCTCACACAGTTATCCTCACAAAATGTAAACTTTATACGGATCTGTAAATTAATTTGTCTAGAGTACAGGGAAATAAAGTTCTATATTTCTCTATATAATACATCATTACTTGCTATATGACTAAATGGGGCTAAATTTAACATTTTGTCCATACATGCTTTCAGGTCGCAGGCCACAGCCTTGTTTAAGCGTAGTTATTTGAAGCTGCCGATGAGGTAAATATCTTGTAATGAAAATTAACGCTCACCAGAACCTCACTGTTTATACTTTCAGGAAGACCTGCAACCAAGGTTGATGCTGCGTCTCTTCCATAATTGTATAATAGATACTGGAGCGGAAATTTCTGGCGAGGTTAATTTTGTATCCACTTGTCACATTCAAATTCACCATTCACATAATATATATATATATATATATATATATATATATATATATATATATATATATATATATATATATATATATATATATATATATATATATATATATATATATATATATATATATCCCAGCAGTTGTACATTTTTTAAATAATTAACAGGAAGGAATAAATTACAAAAGACATTGAAACACAACTGTGTTTGGTATTCACTGCCTTACACTGCCACCACTACACAAAGGTGCTGCCTCTCTCCCTCCTCTCCCAACTCTACTTTGGGATCTTGGAGTTTGTTCCTGCCTACCTTTTGAGGGTTCCAAGACTCAAAAGGCATAATTGCAGGCTCTGACATTCAGCAAATTAAGCAAAAGGTTAGAAGTTACCAGTTATTGCTAAGCTTTGCAGGAGACTAGAATGGCCAAATAAATTAGACCACCAGACCCAACAATCTGCCATCCCCGTGGGACACAGGCAACTAACTGTGTTTGTACAAGCATCTTATTATGTTGGTACAAGATGCCAGCCCATGACTCGTGGTTTCCAGACACTCCTGGTACAGGACAACCCGAGGAAATCTTCATCCTGAGTCTGACGTGCTCAGGCTGATGGAGGACATGTCGTGGCACAGCTTGGAGTCAGACATATCCTCAGCAAGAGCCTCCAGGATGTCCACGAGCAGAGCACGGCTAAGACACCTGAGCTTGGGGAGCTGAGCCACCTGGAGGAAGGTTGAACCGTGAGTTAACAAGGTTATAATCTGTGAAAACAAACTTATAGCTTCTAAGTGATGCACAACAAATTGTTATCCATTCCAACAGTGTTTTACTCCAAGTTATTTGTGTTTCTTTAAGTCCCAGACTGTCCAAGAGCAATCAATTGACTTCACCAATAATATCTTTCAAAGCAAAATTACCTACAAGTCCTCAAGTGATATTCAATAACACTAACATCCCTTGGAGGTATAGTTGGCAGATTAATTTCACCCCAAAAAATTTCTACATATAATAATACCTGCTGGAATTATCTAACATATAAGTAGAGTCTTACCACAACCATCAGATAGAACCTTACCTTCGGAAAGTGATGCACAATAAGGTTGAGTGCATACTTCTTCATGTCTGTGGCTTGGATCTGATCCGCTGCCTCAAGAATCTGGATCACATTCTCAAAAGTCACGTTCATCTCAAGATTCTGTTTGCAAAAGGCCTGAAACATAAAGGATAATGGTATTCACTTGAACTTTGTAGAATAGAAAGTAAGTAAAAAATGTTATATACACGAAAATAGTAAAAAATGTACTATACACACAAATTAAAATATTCACTTGAACTTTACATACTAGGAAAATAAGTAAAAAAAAGAAAATGTACTAGACACAGAAATGAAAACATGGGAAAACAGTGACTTAAAAATATGATTGGTTCAGTTCAATCCGGCAACAAGCGAGATTTTTTTTCATTTTAACCTATTTATATTTGCCCTTGGCCGGTACCCTTTGAATATAAAAAAATAAATAAAATTAATAAATAAATAAATAAATAAAAAGTATACGTCAATCCCCTTTGATGGTTAGAGTCTTACCTGCAGCCTGTTGTTAGTGAATCCATAGAAGTAAGGTGCAGAGAACAGGTACAGTGAGTCTTCTGGGGGCATATCCACATCTCCATAGTATATGTAACGCAACAGCGAGTCAAAGGACTGCTGGGACGGAATCATCTCTCCTATGGCAATCTAAGGGATAAAACACAATGAGATTATGTATAACTTCTAGTATTATAATATGAATGTGTTGCACAGCTATCATTCTATATATACAATGTGTTTTAATTATCAATCAAATTATAATCGCTTCAATATTTTCCATTTGATACTCTTAACAGCATTTTACAAGAAAGATTAGAATGAGGTAACATTTCCTACACTTTCTCCCTCTCACATTTCCCTTTCACCTTTTTTCTCCTGCCAGCATAGAAGCCAGACATCAATCCACCACTACCACCATCACCACCACCACTACCACCACCACCACCACCACCCACCTGCACTATGCTGTTCTCGGGCATGAAGGACCGGAACATTGCCTCAAAGTAGGAGCAGCGGGCCGCCAGCACTGACTTGTGGGCTCGGAGGGGAGTGCCATCAAGCATTAAGGTGATGTCGCAGAAGTCAAGGCCAACAGACTTCAGGAATTGCTCCATGTCCTCCTCCAGTGTTGTGCCTTGAGGAAGAGATTCAAGTGAGACCTTCCATGTTTCAAGAATCAAAAGCATATTAAAGTACAACACTGGATTAAGAAAAAAAAATTAACCGTGTATTAATAATGATGAAGCCAACCTGAAGATTCAAACTGAGGCTCCTGCAGTGACCTCATCTGTGGCATCTGTTTCCGGCGTATGATCTCCACCATAAGAGGTTTGTCCAGCATCTCAAACTCTTTCGACATTACGATCTGGTTGTAGTTACTCTCTCGGACGATGAACTGCAGGAACGAGAAGCTCAATTGTACACACTTTTTTATGGGTAAAGGATTAATCTTGTCAGTTTATTCATATATCATGTTAACTATACTTACATGCATCTTTTCTATAATACTCCTTGCATCCACTAATATCACACACTCTTTTCCATCTCAACTATCAAGCAAACTTTTAGGTACATATATATACACCTACAATCCACATGACCCTTCCTATAAACAGTAGATTCAATTGACTTAACAAATTAGGAATATATAATGATACAAGAGACAATGCAGCATCTCACCTTGAGGCAGAACTCCTTAATGAAGAACAGCTTGAGACTCGCTGCATTACACAGAGCCACCAGAACATTGCGGTGGTTGATGGTTGCCTCTAAGTACTGCACACACAGCTGCTCCAGACGTCTCATGTGGCACTAAAAACGTTACATCATATGAAGTATAAAATATGTGGCACTAAAACTATTGTCACTTTAAACACAGAATGAAAAAATACCTCACGTGACGCTGTAGAAATAGAATTATGTTAACCGTACTTGATTAATTAAAGAAGGAAATAGTTTAGTTGAAATAGTGTATAGGTTTCTTATGATAAAAAGGGAGATGACAGTTAAATAAAATAAAAAAAAACGGTTTCATGTTTAAGTAAAGCTTCATACATAACAATGAAATAACTTTTACATACATACAACCACAGTATAAATTCCAATATTCAAAATCACAGTTTACGGAGACAACCAAACACACACACACACACACACACACACACACACCTGTACAGCAAGGCGATACACATCCATCATAATGAGTACTATCTTGTTGGGGTTCTGGTCCTTCTTGCATCGGAATGGATCAATGCGGTCGGTGTAGACATAGTTAAGTACCATCTCGAAGGCCTCAGGTACAGCATCGGGCAGCTTCACCTCCAGCATCGGCAGGTCATGGGTGTGTAGATTCATGGTTCCGTGCACCTATAAACAACAGTATTTGTCTTCATTGGTTCATCTATTTTGTCTCTCATAATTATAATCTACATATTTTTGTTTTATTAAGTGATTTATTCTCTTTTTCTCTTTCTATGTTATTGAATCTATGGAAATATGTTATGGTCTTTATATATTGTGTCTTCTATTCTTTATTTTATTTTTTGTTTCTGTAATATAGCGATCACCAAATCTATGGAGAAATAATGCATTTTTTGAGTCAATAATCTGTTCCTTGCTACAAGCGGCATCAAATTTAGTTATGAATAGAACACATTTTTATAATTTTCTACTTCTTACACCTTTTTAAAGCACACACACAAACTTTTCAACACACAAACATTTTCCACACACACACACATAAAATTTTACACACACACAAATTATTTCCAAACACACAAACTTTTCCACACAAAAAACATTATCTACACACACAAACTTTTTCCAGGTGTTTGTCCCTCGCCTCGATGGCCTGCCTGATGCGGTTCCTTAGGTACTGTGAACGTGCCGCCACAAACACCACATGGGCAGGAATCCTCTGCTCCTCCGGCCCCACCAGGAAGTCCACGTCGGTGAACTGTTGACTCTCCAGGAGCTTCCCAAAGTCATCATGTAGCGTGCACTTAGGGTAGCACGAGAACTGGAAGGGAAAGGAAGGTTTAAGTGCTTCAAAAAGGAAAGGAGGGAAGTTTTAGGTGTTTCAAAAAGGTAATAGTTAAGAGGCTGTTTTGAGGGACAGCTTCATGGGATAGAAAAGCAAGAGACTGCCATGACATTTTATAGTACTTTATACTGTAATTTCTAAAGGACAAATGATATGATGCCATGTTAAATACAAATGATAAATCTATTCCTATACCATGCCGATGTACCATGAAAAGGGGGTAGCTGAGAAAAGCCACACACACACACACACACACACATACACACACACATACATACATACCCAGGCATACATACACATCCACTCCTCTCATTTAGCCCCTAGACCTCTCAAGAAGAAAAGATCACAAAATTAAGGTACAAAATAGATATATAAACAAAAATACATAAAAAAGAACATGTAATCCCACCTGGAATCTGTACATCTCTCCACTCCGCACATTGTTGTCCACAGTGCCGCCAAACACAAACATTGCATCCCCAACCACAGCAGCCGCATGGAAGAGTCTACCCGAGGGAACCTGGGAGTCCGAGGCCGGCTGGATCACTGACCACGTCTGGCTATCTAGGTCAAAGCTGAAAGAAACGGTCAACAGATACAAGCAAAAGCCTTTCAAAACTAATGATGATGATGATGATGCAAGTAACTAGTCTACTTATGCACTGAAAACTATCCATGGCAATATAAAGAGTATTCCCTATCCAAATACATAGTTCTTCTGTCCTATTCAATCTATTCTAAATATACGGTTGCATTTTACTGCGTAATTTTTAGTCATAGAACAAATATTCATAATGACAGTTGTACAGTTTAATTAGGTCTATCAGATGCTGCAATGATAATTCCAATATCTCTAATAGTTTTCGAGATAATGAGGAAGAAAGTCATGTTTTGGAAAAAAGATACGGTTTAATTTTACTGCGTAATTATTAGTCTTAGAACAAAAAGGCAGAGGCAGATACAAAAAGGTCAGGATGCCTTGATGCCTTACCAGTGAAGGTCATTAGGGAGAGTGGAGTCTGCTGCTCCTCCAAATACATAAAGGTGTCGGTCGAAGGCAATCATAGTGTGTCCGTAGCGTCTGGTGGGGGGCGGAGGAGCACCACGCAAAATGTGCTCTGTGGAAATGCGAGTCCAGCTGTGAGGTGGAGGGAAGCAAGATTGTATTGAGTGCTTGGTGGATATAATTTACCTTTTTTTTTAAATGGCTATATTGATGGGATGAATAATAAATACTAAATTATTCATTATCATCAACTTTAACTTCACATTATGAGATATAAAACAATGCTGAGCTTCATTCTCCTAACAACAGATCCTTGTCTTCATTCATAACACAATACAGAGCTATAAAAATTTAAACAAACTCCTGCTACTCAACCTGAGATTACTGTTTATAAAATGTGGAAAAAACACACAAACTCCATAGGTGTAAAAAATAAAAGATATAAATCGATACATACATAAACATACAACATTGCAAACACCCTCCCACCTACCATCTGTCCTTGAAGGTGAAGTAGAAGAGTGAGTTGGTGATCTTTGCACCACTCTGCCCACTGAACACATACATGGAGTCCCGTGCTACTGCCACAGGGAAGTTACAGCAGGTTGGAGGGCAGTCACCTGTCTGGCTGATCTCCTCCCATACTCTATTGTCGCCCTGAAGGATGAACAAGATGTAATTAACTAGTAAAGTCAGATAGGTATAGGATTTTTTTTTTTTTTCAGTATAAAGTTCTTGGTAAATGGCAATATTTTTACCCTTATAAATAAATAGAAAAAATATTCAAATTAATGAATGACGAACAAGTTGTAGTCAATTAGGAAGGTGAGAAAGGTGTAGGATATCATTACGTTTTTTTTCAGTATATATAAAGTTCTTAGTACGTATAGAATAACACATAAATGGCAATATTCAAAACCTTATAAACAAAGATAAAATTAAACCACAAAAAACATAAATACAACCACTCCTACCCCAAGAGGAATGGTCCACATATCATTGAGGCGAGAGTTCCCATCATACCCGGCAAATATCCACAGTTTCCCTTCATATACTGCAGCCCCGTGTGCTGACCGGGGAACAGGAGCTCTGAGGGGGAAGTGACGAGTGAGTATATACTAAACATTTCCTCCTTAGTCTAAATTCCTTTTCCTTGCATTTAAAAGTATAGATGTCTAGCTTACCTCTCATTGATCTTCTATTCAAGCCAAACATTTTTCCCTCATTAATCTATAGAATTCCTTTTTTTTGTATTTGAAAGCACTGATGACAACTTACCTCCCTGTGAACTTCCATTCTAGCCATTGTCCTGTCTGGAAGCGATACTCAAACATGTCATTCTGGTTCTTGAGGTTACTGTTGCTGTCGATGTCCCCCGTGAAGCCTCCAAACACGAACATAGACGACTCGTGAACCTGGGAAGACAAACACTAGACTTAATAACACGAATGAAAGGAAAAGGAAAAAAGAACTATTACATCTAGCATAGAAAAAGAATCCAATCTGAATCTGAATTTTGCTACAGTTCAAAGTGTAAAAATCTCGTATACCTCAAAATAACACTTACAAATACTTTAACTTCGATTAGTTTTACAAATGCAGATTTTTTTGGCGACTACACATATAAGAGGAAAATAGAAATAAAACACAGCCGCCACAGCCACAGATTTTTTTTTTTTACGTTTTTTTTTGGTCCCTTAGCCAGTACCCTATTAATGTAAAAAAATAAATAAATAAATAAATATGCCTCACCACAGCTGAGTGATGGTAGCGGGGGGCGGGGGGGGTGCCTGTAGAGAACGCCCGCCCCCATGACTTCTCCTTCACATCAAACCGCAGCAGATCATTCAACATCCACTTGCCATTATCACCACCGAACACATATATCGCATCCTTGTATGCCACCACAGTGTGTTTGCTCCGCCTGAAAAAGTTAAGGTTGTGAGGAGAAAAAAAAAAGAGAAAAATAAAACTGAGACAGAGAAGAAATATATTATAGAAACACGATGTAAAAAATTAAATTAACAACACAACCAATTAACTTAACTTGATAAATTTCCATCGTCTTGCATTCCACTATTTTCAAATGATTACGTACACAATTAAATAGTCAAGAATTATTAATATGCAAATTATCAGATGACAAAATAGACCCAGAAACTTAAACCAAACCCCATGGAATAGGTAACAATTAATAATGTGTATAATATTAATTGAACTTAACCGAACACAATGAAGAGTTACAAAAGAATTTATGGTTCAATTTGCAGAAAGAGGTTAATTAATTTTCGATATATAGGAAGTAAGATAATTATGTAATACCCAAAACTTAATGAAATCAGTATTAAGAAAGGTCTCTCCCTCCTAATACTCCCTCCTGACACTCACTCCCTCCTCATACTCATTCCCCTGATACTCACCGTGCTCCTACAAACTCATCACATTCAGGCATACATTTCCATCTATGTACAGTTTCAAAAGGTCCAAAATCCAGGGTCAGGCACTCAGCAGACTCGGGCCAGTTATGATCAAATTCAAGGCCAGGTGGACCAGCTATGGCCATCACACTCAATTACCTCAGCCTGGAATGGATAAAAGAAAAAATACTCAATTGATGAAGATTATATTAGTACTCGTGTTCTCTCTCTCTATCTGGAATGAGTTAATAACCTCAATGTTTGTAGATATTATTATTTTGACTATTGACAGTATGGTGAACTACGTTTATTTTCTTTCTAGATTTTACTTAAACCCCTCCGACTTACACACAGTAACACCACAATTCACCCAGAGAAAGGGTCGCAGCTGCAAAGTAAATGCACTACCAACAAAGGCAACTGCAAAATAAAACCTCTCCTCATGTCAAGCCAAAGCTACAAAGGTCCCAAAATATTCAACTGCCTTCCAAGAGAAGTAAGGGACCTCACAGGCTGCTCTGTAGACAAGTTCAAGTTGTGGCTGGATAAAGTCCTGAGTCGATTACCAGATGAACCACCAGTGCCAGGATACAGAACACTGCACAACGGCAACAAACTCAATACCGGACCAGATGCACATAAAATACACAGATGCAGGTTTTGGGAGCAGCAGTGGACCACCACGACTGTGAGGCATTGACCTCTTAACATAACCAAGTAAGTATATATTTATACTTACACGTGCACTAATTAATTAAACTCCAGAGCTAATGTCTTTACAATGGCAGCTCCTATGGTCTAATTATATGCTTTCCTGAGCCTTGTGTCACTTGTTTCCTTTCAGTTGTGTGTTGATTCCTTCCAGTTGTTTGTTTTCAGTTCTTCTTCTTGGGAATTTGCTGTGGCCGTGCAGGCTGTAGTGCCACAGCCTCTAGTGTCCCAAAAGTGCAGGTTGTAGATGAATCAGTTGATCAGATCGTGTGGAGTTGACCTGTCCTCTGGGGGAAGGGAAGGTCCTGCCTGGTGTGTTCGAGGACTTTGGTTCCAGTTGTTGTGTTGTTGTTCTTCTTCTTCTTGGGAATTTGATGGGGCCGTGCAGGCTGTGGTGCCACAGCCTCTAGTGCCCCAAAAGTGTAGGTTGCAGATGAGTAAGTGGATCAGATCCTGATGAGTTGACCTGTCCTTTGGAGGAAGGTGTTGTTGTGTTGTGTTGTGGCAAGGGTGACAGGCGTGGACTTAGACTTGAGTTAGGTGCCACGTGCGTTTTCTGTTTTGATCTTGGTGTTACAGGGCTCATATAAGCAGTGACAGGTTCCTTGCAGCAATTCCTCATTAAAAGGAAAGTGTGCTTAACCAATCTTATTGTAGTATATTGAAAGATGTACAAGTTTCATTTCAAATATTCTTTTCAGAAATCTGTGACGGAATATATTTGCGACTTTTGGCCCCGTAATTTTCCACCAGAATTGAGGTCGAAAACAGCAAAAATGGATATTACTGCTTGATAACCGAATAAAACTTATCAAGCAGTAATGCCAATGCTTACTGATGTTTACTTTCCACTTCTGGTTGCATACACTACATAAAACATACAGTAGTTTATATAAGTGAGGTGTCACTTACCAACTTCCAGATCACTCAAGAAGCCCTTTCCCCCAAAAAAATGAGAGGGAAAATAAAACGTTTTGATGATTTTATATCTTAACTTTTATACTGGGAAATGCAACACAACTGTACAAAACGATTATACATCATCATCAATCATATAGAAGAGATATTCTGAAGTCCTGTCTCTTTCCAATACAAGTTCTTAAAGACTTATATTGCGCACTCTGTTCACAATGTCATTTTGATAGGGAAGACAAGCCTCTGGTGAACAGAAATAGTTGGCAAAACATTTTCCAATATCCCCTGCAGCACCAAAATACATGGCTTCCTTCCCACATGACAGTCTACTTCCATACTCTCTTTTCCTTGCATAAAATTGTGTAATACACCTATTGCCTTCATCATACTGTTAATTTTCTTTGACTAGATAATAATAGATTGCTGGAGTATGCGCTACATTACAACCATAATACCAAACGCACTTTCCACCACCCTCCGAGCACGACTTAACTTGTAGTTAAAGATGCTTTTCTGATCAGTCCATTTTTTTCCCCCCATGAGGTGGGGCTGTAGAGTATATGCATTCCCAGACAGTGTGGGAAGTTCTAACGAGTACCGAATTCCTCTGCAATCGTCTTCTAGTCATCAGTGGTGGGTTTTGGTATAAACAATGGAGCACCAACATCCAATATAGCCCGACACATTTCATGGATTATTTTGCATACAGTATAGCCCGTCCCACATAGAAGTGCCGCGCCATACTGCCACACTACCTTTGTTCCATATATCCAGTTTTTCTTCATCAGCCTCGGCATCAGCATAACACATGTAGTTATATAATGCGTGACTATTTGGTCTTCACAAATGGTTCAGCTATTTTCTTGTTTACAGGAGACGTACTGTAGCTAGATACTTCCTTTCCTTCTCCTCTAAATCACAACTGGGCCTATATCCTGCACTTACCGGCGCATAGGACAACTGAATCTCTATTGTTTCCTTCACTCACCCGTCGTGCGGTCAATGAATCATACGAGCATCGCAAGTTGTCCATTTTCGAATCACAAGTTTGAAGCAGATTCTTCATGAAACCATAACCTACCGTGCACATGAATGGCAAGTTGTGAGGTATCCATATGGTATTACAGTAAGATTCTGGGCGAAAGCATTGAGAAGCTCTTGGTGCATGCAAGTTATCAATCTGTTTAGGATCTCAGAAGACTCGAGTGTTTCCGAGCATAAGTGAGTGAGAGAATGAGCAATTGCGAATAAAGTAAGGTAAGTGAAGCAATATAGTATATATCGTGTTAGTTTTCATCTTGGTGGTGTGGAAATGACAGCCTTCAGAGCGAGGCGAGTAAAAGTTGTATATTCGCACAGAAACCTCGGCGGATATACTCAGAATAGGGTTCACCATGATTCATTCTAGATATTGCAGTACATTTTTAGCACTATACAAAAAAAATCTGCTTTCCAGGCAAGGAGAGAACATTATTAAAAAAAAAAAAATAGTTGTGCGTATCAAAGCATTCACATATTTGATTTTGTAATACATTTCAGTAGTGTGAGAGGAATGTGGGAAACTTACCTTCTTGCATCATTAAAAGCAAAGATGTAAGGATGGATGGTTCATACACCCCCCCCCCTCTCTCTCTCTCTCTCTCTCTCTCTCTCTCTCTCTCTCTCTCTCTCTCTCTCCGTAGACATCATCTTCGTGTAAAACTTTTATTTTACACTTTGTACATAAGAACAATATACTTTAATAACAATAGTCATGTTTAGTAATTATGATAAAAGTAATTATCATACAAGTAACAGTAATAACTAGCTACACTACGTAATTAATGGTAACATAATGGTAATAATGATACATACTTGGGTAAAATTAATTTCTGTAAATAAAGGAAGTGGATTATCATTGTAAATAAAAGAATGGCAACAATTATTAGTGGCTTCTAAGGGTTGCTAAGGGCAGGGCCAGGCAGCCTCTCCTCATAAAGGCTTCTTGTCTAAAAAAAAGAAAAAAAAAATAGATATATGCAGACAATTCTCTTTAAAAATACCACAGCAAGCCCTCAATGTAAGCCATTTATATTGCTGTTAATGGATGTTTAACAAAATTATGACCAAAAATTATCCCTCAAGGACACAGCTTTAATTTTTCAAATAACATTTTTTTTTTCATCTGGGGGAACATTTTTGGCTATAATTTGCACACAAAAAAAAATAAAGTTGAAAGCAGGAAAATAAAGCCTAAATTACGGACTTGCTGACTCAAAGTACTGACACATTTAAGTCTAACCTAACCTACGCACTACACTGTCTTTTTTTCATAATATACCTTAAGCAGACACTGGTCTTTCCCTAAGAACCAACAGTAACATAAACAGTTCTATGTAATAAAAATAATTTATGGCTAAAATTTGCAATGCTCCAACAGCTTCATTATATTATACATAATTCTTTAACAAACAGGCAAGAATATTACAATATGGATCAGTATTATTAGACATAGCAGTTTGAGCATTACCATTTGATTAGAAATTCATAGTAATTACATTTTTAAGGTAGTCATCCTAAATAAGACTAATCTGACCACTTTGATTTTAAATTCCGATCTGTAGTTTGGAAAGTGACACAGAAGTACATTGCACAATAAAAGTATTCTGATATATTTCAGAACAAATACAGTAAGTGATCACAAACTAATTGCATCTTCCTTGAAAAATATTATCAGTCTCCCTAAGCTGTTGCTAGCAATCAAAGAAAACTAAGATGACTGCAAGTAATTGTGGCACTGGATAGAAACATTAATTATTGTCATAAAACTCATGGCATTAAGTGCTAAACACACATGACCCACAATAGCCCTATAGAAGAATATTTTGATTTCCAGTATACATTTTTGATTGCCTTGAGCAAGAAATGTGGTGCAGACAACGCTTTTATTTATAATGAGTTACCAATTATTTGGTGAAAAGATATGAGAAACTTTGATTATCGTACTGAAGACCATGAACACTTTTTAAAACACCTGAGCAACTGCATGCTAGTCTTGTAATATACTATGTACAAACTATTTTTGCATTACTTATGGTAATGTCCAGTCCATCAGCACAGCACACTATACCCCCATTACCTTCATCACAACCCATGGTCATCAAACTACAACACTGACGTGACGCCTTGCCTGGCAGGGTCTGGCTTAACAATAATTCAAGTTCACTAATAACTGAAGGGAACACAGCAAAAAGTGTAACTCTGGCTCATGGAAGAATGCCTTTCTTTCCAGAGGAGTCAAATGCATCCTGTTGTCTCATTCAGTGCATCCGAAATGGAGTAATTTATCATGTTTCTTGGAGATTAAGACAAAAGCATCAAGTAATATAGAATCTTTAGGGATGATAACAATTTCGAGGCTGGTGAGTCTAACATTACAATGATGTTAAGGAATATCCAGAAATAAAAGGCAAATGGTGCAAATTAAGGCTGAGGTGAACTCTACCTCAAGAGAATCTGACTCTTCACATGGACCTAGACAACTGTAATCATGTCTTGGCAGTGAAGACATATAACTAATTTCATTTTTAAACTTGCAGCAGCTAGAGAACAAAACAGCAACAACAACAACAACAACAGTTAAGTTACTTCCTCTGAGAAGCTGGACTGGAGGAGAGACTGCTTGCAATCACCAACTCTTAGCAAATCCCTAATTGCATTATTTTCCTGTGCCACAGTAACATGCATCCCCACACAAACTTGAGCCAAGGGAGGGAAGGGGTGTTGGGGCATTCATATGGAGGTTAGAAGGGAGGGACAGGCTAAGAAACAAACGATACTCCACTTACAACTGCTTATCCCTGCTACGTTTGTGTGGGGGTTGCAATATGCATAATATGCATTATACATACATATATATATATATATATATATATATATATATATATATATATATATATATATATATATATATAAATATATTTATATAAATATATTTATATAAATATATTTATATAAATATGTTTATATATATATATATATATATATATATATATATATATTATATATATATATATATATATATATATATATATATATATATGTATATATATATATATATATATATATATATATATATATATATATATGTATATATATATATATGTATATATATATATATATATATATATATATATATATATATATATATATATGTATATATATATATATATATATATATATATATATATATATATATATATATACATTCATCAATGTTTGCCTCTTAATAACAATATTGACAATGTGAAGGAAGTGGGATGTAAATGAGAGGGAGGTCAACTATGAATGAGAGCAATGTCCTGGACTGCATTCTACTTTGTATCTCATGATTTTGATGAATTTCAAGTAAACACCATTATTTCAGATTCTGGGAGATGCATTTGTGAATATATTAGGTTCATACATTATGGGTTAAAGTGTTACATAACAATACAAGAAACTAATATGTCTGGAGTAATGCTAACAGCAAATCATCTAGATTCAATACATAATTTGATATCATAAAATTTGCTTCAAACTAATAACTCTTCACTTCCTCAATAAGGACTGCATATTTCATATCACAAATGCATTGTTTTGACATAAATTACAATGTAGTAACTACAGCATAATTAATTTCATTTTGATTTTAGGATGCATTTCAGGATGACAGGTTAAGGTGGCAAGCACATACACACATACACACATATACACACACACACACACACACACACACACACACACACACACACACACACACACACACACACACACACACACACACACACACACACACACACAACACACGAGTGTAGCTCAGGCCCTATATACTAAAACTAGGTAAACTGGATAAATACACACACAATAAAAGAAAAAGAAATAGTAGGCATAGAACTACTGCCTCTTCCAAAGTTTAGTCGGCTGCAGTAGGAATGAAAAGAAATCAGAATGAGGAAGAGGAGAAAGAAAAGGTGTGGTGTCACCAGAAGTAATGAAGCACATACAATAGTGCTGGTACAGTACAGTACAGTACAGTAGTACTGGTGGTGTTGACAAGATAAAGTTACGGGTTTGGTAGTGGTGTAAGCTGAAGTGATGGAAATTCAGATGCAGCTAGTCCAGGAGCCTGCCTGACTAGACTGTAGTGTTAGGGAAACATAACTGTGATGTTGTAGTCACAACACGGAGCCACAGGAAAAAAGAGGTATTGGATGCACGCTCACACACACACACATACACTTACACACACACACACACACACACACACACACACACACACACACACACACACACACACACACACACACACACACACACACACACACACACACACACACACACACACACACACACACACACACACACACACACACACACACACACACACACTTTTTAACAAAGTTGCATAGCATTTCAACATTACATACAACATCACGTTCACACAAAGCAGTTGTAGTTTCACAGAAGTGAGAAAAAAGCTTCATGAGAAGGAAAAGAAAAATCATATTATGAAAGCACATAAAATGTCAATCAAGGTACAGACAGATAAAACATTAGATAGATACAATATAATATATCATATGAATATTTTAATGTTAAAAGAACTCCACATAATAACCAACATTAGCATTATAGTAAGGACAAAGATACTGAACCAATGGAAGCTCAGAAATATTTCATGTGCACAAACATGAATTGATGCATGTGTGCACAAACACACATATGCACACGCACATGCATGCATAAACACACACAAAAACAGACACAAAAACACACATACATATACACACACTCTTGCTAGCCACATCAACTCTGCCGCTCATAACTGAGACTATGTAATCACAAACCTAGAGGCTATTTATCAAATATACTGTATAATGTTCTATCATAATATTAGCTATGATATAATTCAACACTGGCTATGAAAACTAGACTCTGGAGTAATAGAGACGCGGTTTGTACACACAGTTATTGACATTATTGTCGGGCCATTCAATGCCCGGTAACAACACTGGGGGTGAGGCTGGCCCCTACACCTGTCCCTTACACCTGCATCCCACCTGCATAGTGGTTGGGGCTGGCTGGAGGGAGAGGAAAGGGCATCATTCTTTCAAGTGCGGAGGGTAGTGGCGAGGGCGGGGAAAGGGAGGCAGAGAATGAAAGATCTAAATTGAAAAAAGGAAAAGTAAATTATGTTGTGACAGAGAGGAATGGGCAGGAAAGAAGAGGAATGAGTCAGACATGGAGGCTAAAAACTTCTACATTCTTATAAAATTGTGTAAACTTAATAATGAAGAATGTGGGGCATCTTGCATCCATAAATGGTGGAGGTGTGGGTGGGAGGCGGCATAGGGGCTGGTCTCACATGTGCCTGCGTGTACATGTGTAGGTGTGCGTGCATGTGCATCTGTGAGAGTGTGCGTGTAGTGTGTTCCAAGACTGTATCATTACATATATATATATATATATATATATATATATATATATATATATATATATATATATATATATATATATATATATATATATATATATATATATATTCATATTTATATTTATATATATCATTTTTTTTGCATATATCAACTTGGTGCCCCATGCATTCCTGAACTGATCCCACAACAACGAGTGACACACCAAAGAATCATCCCGGGAAAAACCTTAGTCAACTAGTTAAAACATACTATTGAGTTGGTTAGTTTAGTTATTTAATGTTTGGTGTACAAACTTGATTATGCGCTAGAGTGAGCTAAGTAGACTCCGGGACTACTGTTTACATCGTACTTACTCCTCACTAAGGTGATTGCGCTCTTTGGGGGTTAAGAGGGGGGAGGAGAGGGAATAGGAGCAGGAGTACTGATTAATTAAGACTTATGCATGTGGTTGCAGTGGTGACTGATAAGTACACAGTCTGGGAGTGTGTAGTGCTTAAGATTTGAGCTAATCTGACTTTTTTTTAACATTTTATATATTCAGAAAGTAAAGGATGGGATGGTACAGGAGGAGGATGAGGGGAAGGAAGAGGAATGTGGTTGGTGGTGATGGAAGGAAGCATCGGTTTCCTAGCTAATGTAGAGAAGGAGAAAAAGGAAGAAAGGAGTGAGAAGGGAAGAATGGTGGTAGTAGTGGTAGTAGTAGTAGTAGTAGTAGTAGTGGTGGTGGTGGTGTTGGTGGTGGTGGTGGTGGTGGTGTTGGTTGGGGGTTACTGCCACACACAAGTCCGTATGCTTTTATATAAAAACCCCAGGTAGTGAGTGAGTGAGTGAGTGAGTAGGTGTCAGGAGCCTTTCTAACTGCTTCCTGACTCCCACATTTTGATTTATTTCACAGTAATCACACCACATTATATCTTCCTCCGAATCTCATTTTCTCGGATGACTTTTTTTTCCACTTCCTGAATCATGGGTTAAGGATAAGATTCACAAGGAAGGAAAGCCAGTTCTGTGGTGAAGGAACACACACTATGATCTTCCCTAGTCAACAAACGTGTACTGAAGGTGGTTGAGGAGGCCGCATCACCTCCCCACATCACCATCTCATTACCATTGACGCATATCTGGAATTCCCATCACAGGCATGCGGTTTCCTGCTTTCAGGGTTAAAGTTTCAAGTACTCTTTCTTGGTTGTCATCTTTTTCGTCTCCTCATGTGTGTTGCATCTGGTTATATTGCAGGTCCCAAGATGACAATGGTTGATTTATTGGTGTTCCCCATCCAAGGCTGCTAAGTATTTGTCTTCAATCATCATTGGTACCAGTTTGTGTCTGTAAATTGATGGAGAAATTGTTATTATACTTTATATTTAAAAGTTAACAAATGGTAAAGAATGTACAATTAAAAGGAAAGACTGGATAAATATAGATATAGAGACAGTACCACACGACAACTAGGTAAAATACAAACAGACACACTTGCCTTATGGGTAGAAGGAGCAGAAGAGCAACAGGGAACATCATTTTGAGGTATGGCCAGGGAGCAAAGCCAAGTGAACACATCACAAACAGCTGTACCACTTGAAGACCCGTGAACTTGTGGATTTTACGTTGAGGGACCCTTCTGATGTAGTGGTTAGGAGGATAGGCGGCCTGGAAGGTAAAAATGAAGACCTTTAATATAGTCTGTACAAGAGTAACGACTTCACTAAACATCTATTATTTTTAGCACTAACATAATTGCATCCCCATCATATTATTGTTCAAACTCTTAAGCCATTTTCCATGTATGTATTTCTGGGACTTCTGTTGGAATTAAAGGCTTTGACATTGTACAGGGAAAACATAACGACCTTGATTAAAACAAAATTAAGAATATTACACTTATACCACATGACTGAACTAGTCACTGTTCACTTTCTGTTTTAGTATTAGCAAAAATTAAATGAAGTGGTAATAATTTGACTAGTAAAGCAATTCTTCCACACTGCACCCACCTGCTCCATGAAGAGGAGGGTAATGCGCTCAAACATCTGGTTGCCATTTAGTGCTGTGACAGCCATGTAGAGGAAGAGTCCGTCCAGCACCGCCGTTGGGATGTAGGCAAGTGGGTACGGCAGCAGGAAGATGGAGAGTCCGATGAGGATGTTGGAGAAGAGTCCTGTGAGGCGAGTCTCTCTCACTTTGACGATTCTGGGAAGGATGAAGACAAGAATATAAATAATAATAATGGATAATAGAACAAGTGAGAAGCAATGTCTGTTGATTCACTTGTAGTGACAACACACATACACACACACCTACACACACACCTACATACCCAGGTGCACACACATCCAGAGCCTGAGCCTATAATTACTTCCCTCGAGACCGCGGCTGAGGTCGAGATTACTGACCTCACACCACCTGTCCTGACCGGACTCTATATGACCTCCCACACACACAGGACACCAGAACAGTCTACCACCACACACATTCCAGGCAACACCTCCAGCATCACGTCTGGGAGCCCCACGTCGGGGCTCCCCAGACAACACACACGCTCACCTTCCCTGGGCTCTGTATAGTTGTGTACAACCAACGCTGCAGCAATAAACCAACTAAGCCACATTCGTCTGTTGTCAAACCTTTGTGTGTACGTAACCCCCCAACCTCTACATTGGTGACCCCCGGAGTGACACACATTGGAATGACAGACGTTCCGCCGCCCACGCCCACGCTGCCTCACGTCCCAGCATGACGCGCCGCCGCCTGCTGCCTCACGTCCACATGCTTCACATCCCAGCATGGTATGTAGCGGCCTCCTGAAGCCCTGCCGCTTCCCGTGTCGCTTCCGCTGACAGTGCCTCAGCCGCCTGGAGCCTTCCGCTGCTCACGCCCGCACTACCCGCCCGGAATCTTCTGCCGCCCTCGTCCTCACTCGCCGCCTCACGTACCTGCCTGTCGCTGCCTCTGATGCTACCCCTGCCCTTGCCGCTGCCAACACTGCCCCTTCACCCACCCCCAGCCTGCCGCTGATCCAAGGTGCTGCACCTACTGCCGCCCACGCAACCGCAGCCTTGCAGCCTCGCACCCACCCTCCAGCCTGCCGCTGATCCAAGGTGCTGCACCTACTGCCGCCCACGCAACCACAGCACCACAGCCTTGCAGCCTCGCACCCACCCTCCAGCTTGCCGCTGATCCAAGGTGCTGCACCTACTGCCGCCCACGCAACCGCAGCACCGCAGCCTTGCAGCCTCGCACCCACCCTCCAGCCTGCCGCTGATCCAAGGTGCTGCACCTACTGCCGCCCACGCAACCGCAGCACCGCAGTCTTGCAGCCTCGCATCCTCCGTAGCCACGCAGCTCCGCAGCTTTAAAGCCACGCAGTCGACACTTCATGCCGCCAGGATCGCTCCAAGCCGCCTCTCTCCCTCACCAAAACCATAATTGTATATAATGTTTTCTCTATGTACTATGTAATATTTTTTCTTTGTGGGGGAAGGGGGGTGATGTAGTGACAACACACATACACACACACCTACACACACACCTACATACCCAGGTGCACACACACCCAGAGCTTGAGCCTATAATTACTTCCCTCGAGATTACTGACCTCACACCACCTGTCCTGACCGGACTCTATATGACCTCCCACACACACAGGACACCAGAACAGTCTACCACCACACACATTCCAGGCAACACCTCCAGCATCGCGTCTGGGAGCCCCACGTCGGGGCTCCCCAGACAACACACATGCTCACCTTCCCTGGGCTCTGTATAGTTGTGTGCAACCAACGCTGCAGCAATAAACCAACTAAGCCACATTCGTCTGTTGTCAAACCTTTGTGTGTACGTAACCCCCCAACCTCTACACACTTAAGCATCCATATAAATAATACCTTTGAAATATTCTTCATTGGAGAGGCCATGACATGCATACATACATACATGTCACCAACCATGTCTTGCATCCCACATTCTCTTATTTCTCATCCAACCTAATATTTCCCTCACACTCCAATCCTACAACCCAGAGTGGAGGAATACTTATAAATGTATTACAATGCACTACATGTCAGAACTCACATTTCATACACGTGTCCCTGCTCCACCCTTTCTTCTACATCAGCCAACGAGCGTACATGTAGAGGGGAGTGAGGGAGGCAGGCGTGCATCCAGGGGAGGCAGAACACTGACAGGAACCCATTCATGAAGGCCACCACAAGCAGGTCCAGATGGTAGGCTGGTCCTTTTTTCAACCTGACGAAATAGATCATCATTAGTAAAGCATTATTATTATTATTATCATCATACAGTAACCTATTGAAAGTATAAGGAGAAGGATGGAAGGATCACTCACTTATTGCAAGGGTTATTGACCATGGCTGATCCTATGTTCTGATCCATGAAGAACAGCATGGAAAGGGAAAAGCCAAGACCCATGGTGGCAAACACAGCTGGTACGGGTAAGGCATAGAGGGGTGGCAGCTGGAACATGGCGTAGCTGTTGTCATACCTGAAGTGCTCCACTGGGGGGGGCGAGGAGGAAGCAGTGTTAGTTTGAGGATGTAGTTGATTTACTGTGTGTTTGTGTGTTTGTGTTTGTGTGTTTGTGTGTGTGTGTGTGTGTGTGTGTGTGTGTGTGTGTGTGTGTGTGTGTGTGTGTGCAATTATTTTAAAAGATAAGAGGAGTGAGTTGATATCTGGTAAGCGAGTATCCCGTCAATCACCTGTGGTTTAACAGTTCAAATGTATCAGATTAACAAAATATATTAAAACTTAGTAATGTATGGATTCTATTCCATAAACAAGAAGGCAAAGATGACAAAACTTTAAAAAAAATATCTAAGAACTTTGTGTAAAATTATAGCTCGTTAATTATAAAATCATCACAAAAATAAAAAAATATTTGTTACTTGTGAGTTGCTACAAAATCAATAAATCTAAATACTATCCCATACATACTGTGTAGGTAATCTGGCATTACTGAAAGCACAACAAAACACAACATAACACACAAAAAGCAACACAGACAACATTATTAAAATCAACTTTGAATAACACAACAAAACATAACAAAATGTGAGTCATTGTCAATTCCCATTGTGCTTCAAATACACACAAATTATATGAAAGCATTAAAGTTTGATAAGTTTAAAGAGTGAAAGCCAAGTACTCAAAGCCTTTGACATTTACGCAAAGTGATCAACAACATTAAAATCTATTCTGTATTCTTGCATTAGATGCCACACCAATATGTAAAGCATGTATGCATAAAGCAAAACTCAGATTTCTTTGGCTAATGTTTAAAAAAAAAATGCTACTTAACTACAAAAATATAAAAAACATGTAAATCATTTAACTGCTAAATCGCTAAGGAAAAAATATTTCAAACAATAATACTAGAAGTTGAACATAAAAACTACATGTGCAGAGAATACATTCAATGTCACTTGAATAATGAAAACCCTGCACAGTAAGTTTCATGTCAACTGCAAAAAACACATGAAAATCACAAATGATCCGTTTTGAAAGTATATATGATATGGAGAATGAGTATACATCCTGATTATCCTCAAATCATAAAAGAATTTGAAATCTTAATTGAATTAACGATTTCCTTATTTTTCAATTCAAAATGTTGTCAGATTATGGTAACAAAGACTGGTTCAAGGTTTCTTTCACTCAGTAACCTGTATACAGTAACATAATAAATATTTTTGGAATTCATGATCATAATTGAATGAACACAGAAGGTGTGGTTGAGGTGGTGGTGGTGGTGCAAGGTGAGGCAGCAGTCAGTGACTTATCAACTGACTGCCGGAATGACTGGAGGTGACTGGCAGGCACTTACTGTCATTCTTAACTGAAAGGAGAGAAAAACAAAACAAAATAGAACATAGATTCAATGACGATGGCGTGATAACAAAAAATCCCTGAACATGGCAGAAATAAATTTTCTAAAAGCTATGCTTTCTTGCCCTACAAGCTTAACAAGTATAAATGTGCACAGCTTGACTTCAGCTTGCCAGGCCAGACGCTATCATCACTAATTCCTGCAGCCTAATGGAGGTGAAGCAGGAGGAGACAGATGCAGAGAGTAATTGAGAAGCAACGAAACATTGTGCTGAAACAGACAAACTTCCTAATCTAAAATATCTACAAAGCAACTACATCTATACAATCAATTACCATGCACATCTAAGTATAGGGATTGTCTATATAAAACTTGACATGATACACATATATAACTAACGGGAATGCAAAGTGAGAATTTCATGCTCGAGCTGTATTGGTATGAAATAAGTAGCAAATGCTACTAAATATTTTCCTATGTAATTACTACTACAACTATTCTATAATGTACTAATGTGCATTACATATCAAATGTGAGTGCACATACACATATCAAATTTCTCCGTGTAAACAAACTGTATTCCTGTTAACATTAATGATGAAATTCCTGCAATGGTAATGGTGTGTAAACTTATAGAATATCCAATACAGTAGAACCTTGCAGTACGAGTGCCGCATTGAATGAATAATTAGCTTAAAGAGTTGCAGCTTGCGAGTATTTTTGTCTTGAAATATGAGTGGAAATCCGCAGTACGAGCAAGATTCCTAATAGCCGCCAATAGTCAGCACCGAGCTCGCACACACTCCCCCAACAGTAACAGCCTCCACTCTCACAGTTTAAGTGTTCATCTCATTGAGGCAACATCGCGATCGTTTTGTTTTAGTGATTTTTCCCGGTTTCGTGGCTTTTTTGACATTATTTTGTCCCATTAACATTAAAAAAAGACGTTTGGGTGGTTTTGGGCTGGAATGGATTGATTATATTTCAATGAATTTCAACAGTAAAAATTGATTTGTAAAACGAGTAAATCGCAATACGAGCTGTCATGGAACGAATTAAACTCGTATTGCGAGGTTCAACTGTACAATGAAATGCTAATTAAGGATTGGTTCTTGAACATAAACTATTTTGTGGGGACTCTTCCATAGTGTAGAAGGAAGCTTGATATGGAGGGAGTTTTTTAAAGGGTAAAAGAGACGGCTGCATTAACAAAACCCGAGAGACTTACGCTTCACGTCGCGGAAAACATACGACCCGATGAAGGAGAGGACGATGACGGCCACTGGCAAGGCGTAGTCAGCCAAGGCCTCACGTTTGTTAGCATTGAGGTACGGCCTGAGTGGGGAGCAAGTCACACTTAGGTCAGATCAGTAACAAAATGGATTAATGACAACAGTTACCATCCTTATCTTCACTTTGTGTTTGCTGCAGCTAGTTAAGGAGAACTGGAATGGAGTGAATCAGTGAAGGGACATGTAGAAGGAAATGGAATGTGTGGATGAAGCATGTCAAATATTCTGAAGTGGATGATAGAGTGTCAAAAGGTAGATTCATGAAGACATGGGATCAGGTCTGAGGAGGAACATAGAAGCAAAAGTTCTTGACAGGTAAGTCATATATATATATATATATATATATATATATATATATATATATATATATATATATATATATATATATATATATATATATATATATATATATATATATATATATATATATTATATTAAAAGGGTAATGGCTAAGGGAAAACAGAAATAAGTAAAAAAAAATCCCGCTTGTCGCCAGACCCTGTAAAGAGGACAGTAGGAGAATAGAAGCAAGGGGTGGAGATCCAGTTAACATTAGAGGCGTCTTGACACTCCTCTCTTGAAAGAGTTCAAGTCATAGGCAGGTGGAAAAACAGACAAAGGAAGAGAGTTCCAGAGTTTACCAGTGTAAGGGATGAAAGAGTGAAGATACTGGTTAACTCTTGCATTAGGAAGATGGACAGAATAAGGATGAGAAGAAGTAGAAAGTCTTGTGCAGCGAGGCCGCGGGAGGGGGGGAGGCATGCAGTTAGCAAGTTCAGAAGAGCAGTCAGCATGAAAATAGCGGTAAAAGATAGATAAAGATGCAACATTGCGGCGGTGACTTAAAGAATCAAGAAAGTCAGTTAGAGGAGGAGGGTTGATGAGACGAAAAGCTTTAAACTCCACCCTGTTTAAAAGAGCTGTGTGAGTTGAGCCCCCCCCAGACATGTGAGCCATACTCCATACATGGGCGGATAAGGCCCCTGTACAGAGCAAGCAGCTGAGAGGGAGAGAAAAATGGACGCAGACGCCATAGGACACCTAGCTTCTTGGAAGCTGATTTAGCAGGAGTAGAGATATGAAATTGCCAGTTTAGATTTTTGGCAAAGGATAGACCGAGTGTGTTTAATGTGGAGGAGAGGGGAAGTTGAGTGTCATTGAAAAAGAGGGGATAGTTATCTGGAAGGTTATGTCGAGTAGATAGTTGTAGACATTGAGTTTTTGAGGCATTGAACAAAACTAGGTTTGCTCTGCCCCAATCAGAAACAAGTGAAAGATCAGAAGTTAAGCGTCCTATAGCATCTCGCCTTGAGTCATTTAATTCTTGTTGGGTTGGGCGTCTGTTGTACGACGTTGAAAAATGCAAGGTGGTGTCATCAGCATATGAGTGGATAGGGCATCGAGTCAGATTTAGGAGATCATTGATGAATAATAGAAAGAGAGTGGGTGATAGGACAGAACCCTGAGGAACATCACTGTTGATAGTTTTAGGAGAAGAACAATGACCGTCCACTACAGCAGCAATAGACCGGTCGGAAAGGAAACTAGAGATGAAGGTACAGAGAGAAGGATAGAATCCGTAGGAGGGTAGTTTAGAAATTAAAGATTTATGCCAGACTCTATCGAAGGCTTTCGATATGTCAAGGCCGACAGCAAAGGTTTCACCGAAGTCCCTAAAAGAGGATGACCAAGATTCAGTAAGGAAAGCAAGACGATCACCAGTAGATCGGCCTTTACGGAAACCATACTGGCAATCAGAGAGAAGTTTGTGAGCTGATAGATGCCTCATTATCTTCTTGTTAAGGACAGATTCAAAGGCTTTAGAAAGGCAGGAAATCAAAGCTATAGGGCGGTAGTTAGAAGGATTGGAGTGGTCACCCTTTTTAGGGACAGGTTGAATGTGAGCAAACTTCCAGCAAGAAGGATAGGTAGAAGTAGAGAGACACAGACGAAAGAGTTTGACCAGGCAGTGAGCGAGTTCGGAAGCACAGTTTTTGAGAACAACAGGAGGGACTCCATCCGGACCGTAAGCCTTCCGAGAATCAAGGCCAGAGAGGGCCTGGAAAAAGTCATAATAAAGAATTTTAATTTTAGGGATGAAGTAGTCAGAGGGTGGAGGAGTAGGAGGAATATGCCCAGTATCATCCAAAGTAGAGTTGGTAGCAAAGGTTTGAGCGAAGAGTTCAGCTTTAGAGAAAGAAGAGACAGCTGTGGGGCCATCTGGTTGAATTAAAGGAGGGAAAGATGAAGAAGTAAAATTGTTAGAGATATTATTGGCTAGATGCCAGAAATCACGAGAAGAGTTAGAGTTGGAAAGATTTTGACATTTTCTATTGATGAAAGAGTTTTTAGTAAGTTGGAGAATAGATTTGGCATGATTACGGGCAGAAATATATAGGGCATGAGTTTCAGCAGATGGATGGCTACGGTACCGTTTGTGAGCCGCCTCTCTATCATTGACAGCACGAGAACAAGCAGAGTTAAACCAGGGCTTTTTAGCTTTAGTATTAGAGAAAGTATTAGAGAAAGTATGAGGAATGTATAGCTCCATGCCAGAGATAATCACCTCTGTTATGCGCTCAGCACACAGAGAAGGATCTCTGACATGGTAGCAATAATCATCCCAAGGAAAATCAGAATAGTACTGCCTCAGGTCTTCCCACTTAGCAAAGTTGAAATGCCAGAAGCACCTCTGCTTAGGCGGGTCCTGAGGCTGCACTGGAGTGATAGGACAGGTAACGGAAATAAGATTGTGATCGGAGGAGCCCAACGGAGAGGAAAGTTTAACAGAGTAAGCTGAAGGGTTGGAAGTTAGGAAAAGATCAAGAATGTTGGGCGTGTCTCCAAGGCGGTCAGGGATACGGGTAGGGAACTGCACTAGCTGCTCTAGGTCATGAAGGATAGCAAAGTTGAAGGTTTGTTCACCAGGTTGGTCAGTGAAAGAAGATGAAAGCCAAAGCTGGTGGTGAACATTGAAATCCCCTAAAATGGAGATCTCAGCATAAGGAAAGTGAGATAGGATGTGCTCCACCTTGGAAGTCAAATAGTCAAAGAATTTTACATAGTCAGAGGAATTAGGTGAGAGATATACAGCACAGATGAATTTAGTTAGAGAGTGACATTGAAGTCTTAGCCAGATGGTAGAAAATTCTGAAGATTCAAGATTGTGGGCACGAGAGCAAGTAATGTCGTTACGCACATATGCGCAACAGCCAGCTTTGGATTGAAAATGAGGATAGAGAAAGTAGGAGGGAACAGAGAAGGGGCTGCTGTCAGTAGTCACAGACAACTGTGTTTCAGTTAGGAAGAGAAGATGAGGTTTAGTGGAGGAGAGATGGTGTTCCACAGATTGGAAATTAGATCTAAGGCCACGAATGTTGCAGAAATCGAGAGTAAAAGTATTAGAGGAAGTGTCAAGACACCCGAGGTCGTCAGCAGATGGAACCTGCCTTTTAAAACAGCTATGAAGTAATATTCTGCATTGCTTCAATTAAGGAAGAATTAGATAAATAGTTACGTCTTATTGAAGTTGTAGAGCATAACACCAAGCCACAGTGTTCCAAACATGAGCAGGAGGTAGAGAATTGAGTTCTCCCGAGTGCAGACCGTCTCTATCACAGTGAGTGTGACATTGCCATCCTCCACATCCCCCCCATCAAGGTCGGGAGGGTAGGTGACGTAGGATACTGAGTGGTTCCCCGTGATGGCATATGCCGAGGGGGAGGGAGGGGAGAGGTAGGAGTCGTTGGCCCCTTTCTGGCACGATGGGCTATAGTAGTTGGCATTAAAGTCTGCAGGGAAATATTACAATGTTATTAGTATTGTGCATCTCCATCTTTCTCAAAAATAAATATATGAGTACAGAACCATTTTTCCAAGTACAGTTATGAGTGACCTAACAGTATTGGAATTATCAGAAATAAGGTCCAGATAAAAAAGGAATTATGTACATCAGTTAAAATAAAAATATGCACAGCTAAATGAAATGACACACAAGGGGAACCACATGCAATTCAAGAACTCTATGCAGTTGACCCAAAAGTTCTGTGTTTTACTGGAAAGAAAAGATCTCGGCAAAATTACTTTTTCTGACAGCACTGAATGCATCATTGCAGAAAGCAATGGAAATAAAGAGGGCAAATATTTCCTCAGTGGAACGCGTCGACCACCTCATCAGCCGAGAGACATCAAACAGCGCATACACCACCAGGAAGAAGCTGTTCCAAAGGCCCACTGCACAGTACATAGCATGGAAGTCCAGCTTGAAGTCATCACATATGTAGAAGATAACTGTGGTGGTAAAAGAGAGAGAAGCACAGTGAGCATATGAAGTGTTAAGTCTCATTCAACTGTTAGATGGTAAAAATTAATACGCTATAGCTTTATTTTTGACCATAGGCTTCATGTCAATAAATATAAATGAGAAACACAACTGTTCTGCATAATTGGCCATTTATTATTCATACTACTTTTATCAACATGTTAAATCTGAAATGTTTTAATGTAAATATTATAATTACGTATATATTAAATAATGTTTTGGACTTTCACTTATTTACAAAAGAGAATGAAGCTGAAATGTCTCAAAATTCACATCTATTTCAATAATATAACATAACTCTCTCTCTCTCTCTCTCTCTCTCTCTCTCTCTCTCTCTCTCTCTCTCTCTCTCTCTCTCTCTCTCTCTCTCTTGTACAAAATACCATGATTCATATATAGCCTTTCTTAGTAATACCTTTGATCTTTACTCACCCTTTCACCTCACACCCTTCCCTTCCTACACCTGACCTTAATCCATCATGACACTCACAATGCTTAAGTCTCTCACTCCGAGCAGCTGCAGGAAGGATATCAATGCACTGAACACCAGCAACCCAAAGAAAAACTATATATTGATCCAAGTTGACAGGGTTTAAAGGATGGTCTAGAATATCTGAAGCTTAATGGTTGTCAGGTAATGCTATTTGTCATCAGTATATTAATGAAGATGATGATATTAGCCAGTCATACATAATTTATCACCATTATCCATTGTTACTTGCCGCAATCATTATCTCCATTACTACCATCACCACACAATATTATCATCATCACCCCCCATCACCCGTTACGTACTATCAATACCCATCATCACATAATATCATCATCACCACACACCACCACTCATCACCACTAGTCACTCCCAAATGCCGATTAATTAACAAATATCAGAGGACAAAGCATGATTTTTGTAGTAATTTAGCACTTGATGGCAACTTAATACTGTACATAGAGAAAAATTTACCTTCCAAACGAGTCATTCTACCATATACTCTATTTACTTCCATACACTTATATATATACAACTATCAAAGGGAATACATGAAACAAGGGTTAATTAACATGTGCACAGGTGAAACTCAGGTACTTACTTTTTATATATATAGCAAGAGGAGCTGTGGTGAGCTGAATAAGGAGAGGTTGACCTGAGAACACTCCCCAGAACACCCCACCGATGACCTGACCTATAATAACCTTCTTGACATCTGTGGAAAAGGAGAAAAGTAAGGCACACACAGATATAAGTAAGTATAAACACGAGTTAGAACAAAAATAATCATGAGTTAATTAATTACAAGTTCGCGATAGTGTGTTAAATCAATGTTGAAGAGAAGGAGTATTTCTTCTCTGGCTGGATATTGGATATGTAAGTAATTTGCCTGCTCAAATATACCTTTCTCTCTACAATACAACATGGCTCTCTCTCTCTCTCTCTCTCTCTCTCTCTCTCTCTCTCTCTCTCTCTCTCTCTCTCTCTCTCTCTCTCTCTCTCTCTCTCTCTCTCTCTTACCTATCCTCCCCTGTGTGTTGTGGTCATTTAACACGCCGAAAGCAATGGCAGGGAGGATGCAGGCGAAGTACAGGAAGAATGTTGTGGATATGACCTTCTGGACCGTTTTGTGACCTACTACACCGTCTCTGTAGTCCGAGAGGTAATGGGGCATCCGCCTCTCCAAGTCTTCTCTCAGTCCCCGGGCAAAGGTACATCGCTTCTCCTGTGGGTGGAAGTGTGGGTAGATGTGTTATTCTTGAGTATTGTGTGTGTGTGTGTGTGTGTGTGTTGTGATGGTGATGATGTGCAGTGAAGATGATAGTTCTGGTGATGTGTATGTAGATGATAATGATAATGGTGAGTGATGGTGATGTGTGCAGCAGACAATCATAATAGTGATG
>JAPQNM010000029.1:9261119-9271119 GCA_029783475.1 Metacarcinus magister | reverse complement strand
CTATCGAGGTCATTCACTTCCTCTTCGCTCTGCTTCCTCTCTCCTTCAGCTCCGTAGGCGAGTCCGTTTAGTCAGCGCTCAGACACTGTTTGGGCTAACCGGAGAGGGACATTGAATTAAGGCTAGCGAAGAAACGACTGACGCGAGAGACAGAAAGAAATGCGAGGACGAAATGTGTATTTATGCGTATCAGCGATTTGACCAGAAGTATTTAGTAGCTAGATAAAGTAGTATGAAGTGTGATGTGTGTGTGTGTTTGTTGTGTGTGGTGATGTGTGATGTGTGTGTGTGTGTTGTGGGTGTGTGTTGTGTGTAATAAATGGCTAAAATAGAGCTATATAAAATCTATTACCTTGTTAATTGAGTGATGCGTATTAATTATAAGTCATTGCTCTGTATCTCTCTCTCTCCTCTCTCTCGGGTCTAATGATCCTTCTCTCTCTCAGCCTCTCTTCTGATCTGGATTCCCACGGACGCCCGTACTCTTCTCGTGCCATCTCACCCTTTCCCTCGTTCATCTGCTCCGTCTCGGATCTCTCTCTCCTCAAAAATCTAAATTTCATACAGAGTAGAGTAGTAGAGAGAGTAGAGAGAGAGAGAGGGAGTAGCAGAGCGAGCGGATAATGTAGTGAGAGTTGAGATAGAGAGAGAGAGAAAAAAAAAAAGAAAAAAAAAAAAGGAGTTTCAAGTTGGGCTAATTGTATTCGGGGGCGATGAAGGATATTGTGGGGTTGAGTATGTGGGGAGGTAGGAAAGAGGAAGGGTGAGTTATAATATAAAAAACTGCAGGAGGTAAATTAGCTAAGTATGGAAAAAAATGCTAGGAAGAGACGGAGAAAGGAAGGAAGAGAGAGAGAGGTATTGAGACGAGAGAGAGAGAGTGAGAGAGAGACGAGAGTAGAGAGACGAGAGTAGAGTAGAGAGAGACGAGAGAGAGCGAAGTTACGACGGGTATGTGTACGTAGATGAGAATAGGAGGGAACATGGAGAGAAAAGATTAATGATAACCTCTGCTCTAACACTTTCAAAAGAAGAAAGGGGATTGAGAGAAAGATGAGAGGAGTTAGATGTTGTTTATAGAGAGAGAGACGAGAGAGAGTAGAGAGCTATGGAGAGAGAGGAGAGAGAGAGAGACGAGAGCGAGAGAGAGAGATATAGGCTAGAGAGTAGGAATTAGTAAGACATTTAACAGCATCTTAAGATGTTTCCTCTAGTTCTCTCTGTGTCTCTCTCGCTCTCTCAAGATCTCTCTCTCTTCTCAGTCGGTCTTGCTACTCTCTCTAGTTCTGTGTTTCTCTCTCTCTCTCGATCATTCTCGGTCTCTCATCTCGTCTCTCTCAAATTTTCCTCTGCTCTTATGCTCTCTCTCTCGTCTCACATGGTCGAGCAGGTGTCTAGAGGTAATAACTATCTAATAAGAGTCTCTGCGTGAGGTGAGGAGCAGATCTGAAGGTGAAGGAGAGATGAGAGGTGAGGAGTAGAACTCAAGAGGGAGGTAACACATGCATGAACACTCACGTCCTTTACTCTCTCTCTCTCTCTTCTCGTCTCTCTCTCCTTGTCTCTCTCTCCTCCTACTCTCCGCCCTCTCACGCCTACAGCCTTTCTCACACACGACTTCTCCTCTCCCTTGCTTCGTCGATCGCTTCAGTTTACTGCGGACCAACTTGCCCCCCGCAATTCAGTGATCTCTGTTATCATCTCACTTCTCGCCTCACCCGTCTCTTCGATCTCTCGCCTGTTTCTCTTAGGTCTTCCGACTGATCCTCCTCTCACGATCGTAAGCCAGTAGCCCAACTATTATTTATCTATTCATGTCTTTCCTCCAGCTTCCGTCCATTTTGTATGTTCCCTTGCCTCCTCCTTCCTTCTCTTGCCTCTTCTTTTGTGCATCCATTGCGGACAGCTGGATTCGCTTCTCATCTCTCTTTGTCTCCATTTTTTCTATATCCAAGTTCGGTCTTCTTTTTACATATTTTTTCTATCCTTCTTTCTTTGTCTATTTATTTATGTCATGTCCTTGTTCTGTGTGTTCTATCTGGGTTCCATATCTGTCAGCGGTCTCTGTGGTCTTTTTGTGTCTCTTCTCCTCATCTCCACCTTCTTGCTCTCTCCATTTGTGTTCTCTGTCTCCAGAGTTTTGGGTGCTAGCTCGTCTAATGTGTTGGACTCTTGTTATGTCCCTCTCCTTTATGTCTTCTTCACTCTCCCCTCTCCCCTCTCCCTCTTTGGTCTCATTTGTCTTGTTGTGTTTGTTGTTGTGTGCTCCTCTTCATTCTCGTGTCTACTTTTTGGGTCTCTTCTGTCTTCCTATCCTCGTGTGTTTTTTGTCGTCTTTCTTGTCTGCATCTTTGTCCGTCTCCTGTTCATCGCTCTGTGGCGTCTCTCTTCCGTTCTCCGGTTTGTTTGTCTGGCTTCTCATCTCTCTTTTTTGTCTCAGTTGTGCTTTTTGTCTCGTCTCCGGTCTCACGTTCGTCGTCTCGGGTCGCTCTGTGTTGTCTTACTTCTCTCGTCTTTCTGTCTCTGTTGTCTCCGCCTGGGATTGCGTTTTTGTCTCTTTTCTTTGTTCTCCGTCTGTGTCCTCTCTTTTTTGTTGTCCGTCTTCCCTGGGCTTTTGTGGTCTCCTCTTGTCCTCTCTCGTTGTCAATTTTGTCTTCCTATCTTTTGTCTCACTCTTGTCTTGTTTTGGAATGTGTCCTCCCGAGCTTTCTCTGCTTGGTCTTTTTTGTTGTGTTGTGTCCTCCGGTTGTCTGTTCTTTTTATGTTTTTTGGTTGGTGCCCTATCTCGTGCAGTCTCGTTCTCTCCCGATGCGTCTCGTTGCTCTTGTTGTCTTTTGTCTTTTCTGTCTGCTCACTTTTGTTTGGTCTCCCTCTCCGTGGTTTGTCCTGTAATGTTGGGTCTCTCTCTTCGTCTTTTGGTTTGTGTTGGGTTGTTTGGTCGTCCCTGTTTGTCGTGTGTTTGGGTCTCCTTCTCCGCCAGTTTTTTTTTTGTCATCTTTTGATCTACTTGTCCCTCCCTTTTGTCTCTTGTCCCTTCTAGGTTGGTGTTTGTCCTCCATCTTTTTTAGTGTCTCTTCTTGTCTCTTTTGGGGTTCTTCGTCACTCTCTCTCTTTTTTTGTCGTCTCTCTCGCAGTTGGTCTCAGGTTCTTCTTTGTCTGGTGGTCTCCTCTTCTGTTCTCTCACATCTTTCTCCCCCCCTCGGTCGTCTCTCTCCTACTCTTCACTCCGCTGTCTCCCTTGTCTCTCTGTGGTGTCTCTCTCCTTGGTCTCTTCAGCCGTTTTTGTCTCGATTTTGTTTGTCCTCTTCTCTCTCTTGTCTTCTTTCTTTGGTTTGTCTCCTTTCTCCTCTCCTCTCATTACTCTGAGTCTCTCTCCTGTGCGTTGGTCGTCTCCTTCGTCTCGGATGTTTGTCGTGCCTCCTCTCCCATCTCGGGTTCTTCCTCTTTCGGTCTCTCATTCTCCTTCGTTTCGCCCTCAATGGTTTGGTCGTCTCTCTACTCAGACTCCTGGGTCTCTTTTCGTCCATGGCCGATATTCTGTTTCTTGGTGGTTTGTCGGCTTACTTTGGTCCCTCTCCTCTCTCCGTCAGCTCTTTATTTGTTGCTTGTGTCGTCGTGTTGGTCCTTTTGGTCTTCCTCTCTCTCGTTGTGTCTCTCCTTCGTGTTTTTGTAGTTTTGTTTTGTGTCTGCTCTTTTGTCTGCCTCTTTGTCTCTCCCTCTTTTTGAGCTATTGTCTCTGTTGATCCTCACTTCTTCTCTCGGTCACTCGTTGTCTCTTTGTCTTGTCCATCGGCTTTTGTCCCTTTTGGTTTGGTCTCGTCAGTCTCTTGGCTGCCAGTCACAATCTTTTGTTGTTAGTTTTTTTTTGGAGCTGTCTTTGTCATCATTGTCATCTGCTTAGTTGGGTTTGTGGTGCTCGGCTCATGTGTCATCTCGTCTTCCTCCCATCCGCCACGCTGCTGCCTCATCCTCTTTTTGGTCTCTCTGGTCTCTCTCTCGCAAGTCCTTCGTCTCTCTCCCTGCGTCCTCTCCCGGTCTGCACTCCTTTTGTCTCTGGCTCTTTGTACTCACTCGCATCAGGTTCTCGTCTCTGTCTTTCATCCGCGACCATTTGCTCCGTCTCTTCTTTCTCTGTTGTCCCTCGTCTCCCTCTTTCTTTCCTCTCGCTCTCTTCATCTGGCTTCTTTTCTTCTCTCTCTTCTGTTCTCGTGCTTTCTCTCTGTCTCTCTACGCTTCTTTGCCTCATCCCAAATGCATCCTGCTCGATTCGTCTCTCTCTCCAATGTCTCTCTTCTCTTGTCGTGCATCCGCATCACTCCGTCTCTCTTCTCGATTTTCCGCTCTTTCGTCTCTCGTGTAATATGTCGACTCTCGGCGTCCTCCTCTCTCCCTCTCCTTCCTCTCCCATCTGCCCTCCGTCTTTCGATTCGTCCTACTCTCTCGTCAATTCGTCTTCCTTGCGGCGTCTCTGCTCTCGTCCATCTCTCTTCCGTCTCATATCTCCTCATCTCCGCCTCTCCTTTCTCTCTCACTCCTCTAATCTCCCCGAGTGGTGGTCTGCCGGTCTCTCCTCTTCACTCGTCGTCCCGTGCAAGGTGCTCTCTCACTCTTCACGTCTCTTCCGTCTGCTCGCGGCGTTCTCTCTCTGAGCTCTCACTCGTTCTGCTCTCTCATCTCTCGTCTACTCTCTCTCCTCCCTTGCTCTCTTCTCCCCATCCCTCATATCAGCTCGTCCCTCCTTCTCCTCCTCGTTCTCTATTTCCGTCTGTGTCATCGTGTCGCTTCTTTATTCCTCCCCCGGTCTGCTCCTCTTTGTCTCTCTCTTTCCGTTGTCTCTATCTCAATGCTCCCGTCTCTGTGCCCTCTTCCCCATTCCTTTTGTCTGCTCCTCCTCTCTTCCTCTCCTCTCGCTCTCCTCTTCGATCTCTGTCTCCCTCTCATCGGATCGGTTCTCGCGCCCTCTTGTCTCAGCTCGCTCCTTCTGGCTCTCTCTCGTCTTCTTGTCTCTTCTCGTCGTCTCCCTCCTCCTCATCTTGTCTCTGTCTCACTCTCTCTCCTCTCGTCTCTCTTCTCGTCTCTCGTCTGTCTGTCTGCTCTCTCTGCTGTCCTCTGCTCCTCTCGGTCTCTCTCTTCTATCTGTCTGTCTCTCTCGTCTCTGTCTCTTTGCTTTCTCCCCTTCTCCTGGTCCCGCTCGTGTCGTCTGTCGCTCGTCTCTCTCTCTCTCTCCTTCCTCTCTCGCTTTCCCTTGCTCGTCTTTCCTTCTTCTTCTTCATCTCTCATCCTTTCTCCCTCTCCTCTCCCTTGCTCTTCTTCTCTCTCTCGCGATCTCTTCTCCCTCCCTGTGTCTCTTCTCTTCTCTCTTCTTCCTCTGTTCTCTCTCCTCTGTCCCCTCCTCTTCTCTCTCGTCCTTTCCTCTCTTGCTCTCTCTTCTCTCTCTCTCTTTGATCTTCTCTCTCTCTCTGTTCGTGCTTCTCTCTCCTTCTGCTCTCTCTCTCCCCTTCTTCTCTCTCTCTCTGTCTCATGTCTCCTCTCTCTCCGCTGTCTCTCATCTCCTTCTTCTCTCTCTCTCTCTCTTTCCATCCTCTGTTTTTCCCTCACTCTCTCTCGTCCTCCTGTCGTCCTCTCTTCTCCTCTCTCTCTCGCCTATTCTCTTCTTTCTCTCTCGTCTCCCTGCTCTCTGCTCTCTCTCTCTCGCTCCCGTCTTCCTCTTTCTCTCTTCCTATCGTCCTCGCCCTCCTCTTGCTCCTTTCTGCTTCTCTCTCTCTCTTCTATCTCTCGTTCCTCACTCTCGTGTCTCTTCCCTCTTCTCTGTCTCTCTCTCCTTTGTCTCTCTCCTCGCCTTCTCCTTTCATCTCTCTCTCTCCCTCACTCTTCTCTCTCTGGTCTCCTCTCTTCTCTTTCTCCTCCTCTCTCTCTCTCTCTCTTCTCTTTCTCTCTCTCCTCTCTTCTCTCCTTTCGTCCTCTCTCCTCTCCTCTCTCTCTCTCCCTCATCTCTTTCTTCTCCTCCCTCTCCTTTTCTCTCCTCTCTCCTCTCTCCTTCTCCCTCCCCTCATCTCTGGTCTCTTGCTTTCTCTCTCACTCTCTCTCCTCCCGTCCTCCGTCTTACTCTCGTCTCTCTCCTTCCTCTCGCTCTCTTCCACTTTCTTCTCCTCTCTGCTCTCACTCTTCATTCTCTATCTCTCCTCACTCCTCTCTGCTCTCTCTCTGTCCTTTTCTTCCCTTCCTCTCTCTCTTCCCTTCTCTCTCTTCACTCCTGCTGTCATTCCGTCTGCTGTTCTTCCTGCTTTTCCCCTCTCCTGTCTTCTGTTTCTCCTCCTCTTCTCTCTCGTCTCTCCCGTCTCTCTCTCCTCTCCTCCCTCTTCTCTCTCCTGCATTTTTCTCTCTCGTCGCTCTCCTCTGTCTGGTCTCTCTTCTTCCCTGTGTCTCCCCCTCTTCTCTCGTCTTCTCTCTCTCCCCTCTCCTCCTCTCTCTCCATCTTCTCTCCGCTCTCTTCCTCACGTGCTCTCTTCCTCTCTCTCGCTCCCTCCCTTCCTTTCTTCTCTCCTCTCATGCTCTCTCTTCCTTCTGCGCTCGTTCTTCTCTTCTTCCTCTCTGCTCTGTCTCCTCCTTCCTCCTTGGGCTCTTTCTCTCTCCTCTTCTCTTCCTTCCCCTCTCTCCAGTCTCCTCTCTCTCTCCTCTTCCTCCTGTGTCTCTTGGCTCCTCTCGCCTCTCGCCTCTCCTTCGTCTCGATTCATACTTCTTTCAATCTCTATGCTTCTCTTCTGTTTGTTCTTTCGTTTTTTCTCATGCTTGTTTGTGATGTTTTCCTCGTTTTTGTCTTGTTTGCCTTCTCTTTCATCTTCGTTCTCCTCATGCTCTCCAGTTTCTGCATTCTCTCCTATGTCGTCCCTGCTCTTGCTCTCTCTGCTCCCTCTTGTCTCTCTCCTTCTCTTCTCTCCTCTCTTTGTCTGCTCTCTCTCGTCTTCCTCTCTCCTCTCTCTCTTCGTTTTCTTCTCTTTCTTTCTCTCTCTCTCTTCTCTCTTTTCTGTCCTCTCATCTCTCCTTCGCGTCCTCATTCTCTCTCTCTTTCTTTCTCTCTCCCCTCTCTCTCTATCTCTCTGTCGTCCTCTCCTTCTCCCGTTTCTCTCTCCCTTCTCTCTGTCTCTCTTCCCACTCCTTCTTCTATCTCCCTCCGTCTCCTCTCTTCTCCTCTCTTCTTCCTTTCTCTCTCTTCGTCTCCCTCTCTTCTCCTCCTCCCATTCTCTTCTCTCTCCCTTCTCTCTTCCGTTCAATTTGCGTTCTCTCTCTTCTCTCCTTCTTCTTCTCCTCGTCCTCTCTCCTCTCGTCTCCCTCTTCTCTCTCTTCGTCTCTTCTCCTCCTCTTCGTTCTCTTCCATCTTCTCTCTCCTCTCTCTCTCTTCCTCTGTCTCCTCTCTTCTCTCTTCTCTCTCTCTCTGTCCTCATCTTCTCTCTCCTCTCTCCCTCTCTCTCCTTCCTCTCCTGTCCGTGTCTCTCGTCTCATCTTCTCTTCTGCTCTCCTTCATCCTCTCTTCGCTCTCTGTTGTCTCTCCTCTCTCTCCTCCTCTTCTCCCTTCTTCATTTCTTCTCCCTCTCTCTCTGTCTCCACTCTCTTCTCTCTTCCTCGTCTCCTCTCTCTGTCTCTCTCCATCCACTCTTCTCCTTCTCTCTCTCTCTCTCTCTCTCTCGCTCTCTCTCTTTCTCTCTCTCCTCCTCCCCTCTCTCTCTTCTCTCCTCCCTGTCTTTCTCTCGTCCGTCGTTTCTTCGTCCTCTTCCCCTTACTTTCTCTTTTCTCTCTCGTTCTCTCTTCCTCCTCTTTCTCGCTACTCGTCTTCTCTTCTTCGTCTTTCTGTCCTGTCGTCTTCTTTGTCTGCTCTCTCTCTCTTTCAGTCTCGTCTCTCTCTCTACCCTTCTCCCTGTCCTATCTGTCTCTCTTCCTTCTCTCTCTCTGGCGTCTCGTCTCTCTTCTTCTTGCTTTGTCTCCTCTCTATCTCTCTCGTCTCTTCGGTCTCTCCTCTTCTCTATACTTCTCTTCTATCTACTCTCTACTTGTCTCTATCTCTCCTTTCTTGCTCTCTCTCTACTATCTCTCATGCTGATCTTCTCTCCTCCTTTCTCTCTCGGTTCTCTCATCGTTATCTATTCTGTCTTGCTCTCCCTCCTCTGTATCCTCTATTTCTCTCTTCTCTTCTCTCCCCTCACGATGGCTCTTCTTTCGTCGCATTGCTTCTCCGCTCTCTCTCTCACCACCTCTCTCATCCCTCCTTCGGCTCTGAGCTTCTCACCTTTTTTTCTCCAGCTTGGGCTTTGTATGTGGCTACTTCCTATCGGCTCGCTGTCTCTTTGCTCTCTATCTTTTTCCAACTCGTCTAGTACTAATCTAGTTATCTTTTCTTTTTATGGCCGTCTCTCTCGTCTCGTTGCTTCTCCTCATCTGCGATCTTTCGTTAACTGGCCCTCGTTCGATTCGGTTCGTCCTTTGCTTCTCTTTTCCAACCGAGTCGATTCTTCTTCCCCCCTGGTAGTTCTCTCTATGGATCCAGACTCTCGGCTGCCGACTGGCTCTGTGTGCGTTTTCCTTTCCCGGGTCCTCTATTGTGCGATAGTCGATTGCTCTACTTCGTCTCATTCTTTTTATCTGCTGGAGGTGGCTTCTCTCTCTCCTCTCTTTCGTCTGTTTATTTCTTTCCGTCGGATCCTTCTTCTTGTCCTTCTTTTCTCTCGATTCTCGGGTTAACTCCAGAGGTGCTTTCCGCGGCGCCTTCGGTTTCGTTCGCCTTTCACGCTTCTCGCTCCAATTTACTATCTCCCTTCGATCTCTTTCGTCTCTGTCTCTCCTTATTCATCTCTCCCCTCCTCTTTCTCTCCTCATTCAGAGATTCGTGTTATTCTTCGGATTTCTCTTCTGCTTCCTTCTGCGTTCATTACTCTGCTAGTCAATTGCACTAAACAACCGTCAGACTGGCTTAAGATTCACAGCATACGTGATATTGGTCATGAGAGGATCTAGTACAACCTATCCCACCTTGTGGCTATGACTTATCAACGACCATTCTGATTGGCTGGAAGAACGCGATTGGTGACGTCATTTTGGGGCGAGCTGACTGCGCTCTTTTAGTAACCGTTGTCTATATAGGTACAAGACTGGGCAGTAGTGAATTCTTTTGTGCTCTTTTTTTTTTTTTTAAGTGGGGATGTGGGGTGGTTGGGGGGGGGGGAAGGTGGGGGGCGGGGACTTGTGAACTGTGTCTTCGAGGTAGTGTTATTCCTTTAGGTAGGATGATTTGTCATTAGTGTAAGGTTAATTGCTTGTCTTATGGAGTGGGATTCCACCTGTTATGACTCGGATTTAGGTAGTTTCAGTTGTGTTGATTTGTTATTTTGTTCCATGGTTGAGTTGGGTGATGTTGCAGGTTGGGGATAAACTCTATGAGCAGGACAGGTGTTTTTGTCGCGCTCCATTGTGTAAATTTAAAACTAGACTTGGGGCTGAGTCGTGACATTATTATTAAATTACGATTAAACTAGTGGGTTGTTGAGCAAATTATTAGCAAATGGTGTTAGAGTTGGCTAGAGTTCGGTAGTTCGGTTTGTTTTTTTTTTTACTATATTTTCCGCCCATTAACGTTTTTAAACTATTTTTGATAATATAAGGTCCCGAGTGTTGTTGATTATCATTTTTAGTCGGTTCTATCAGCAGGATTAGAGGAAGTTGTGAATTCAGTGCGAAGGAAATTTTCAGAAGAGATAATGAGAGTACTCTGTAGAAGATGGAGAGAGGAGAGTAGGCCTATTTACGCCTGATTCTGCGTAGGTAGTAGGACTTTGTTTATAATGTAAGCTTAGTATTTTGATCTAGTAGACTGGATGGTTAGCTACATTTTGTATGTTCTCATTTTTTTGAACAAAAGAAAGTATAAAATCCACACTAGTCGATAACAATTATGGGGGAAGAAGAAGCTTAAGGTAATAACACTACCTTGCAAAATTGCCTGTTTTGGGGG
>JAPQNM010000029.1:9253101-9261019 GCA_029783475.1 Metacarcinus magister | reverse complement strand
TTTTGTTTTGTTTGTATGTTGTGTATGTGTTTTTTTGTGTTTGTTGTGTTTTGTTGTGTGTGTTTATTTTTGTTTGTCTTGTGTTTTATTTTTTTGTTTTTTTATTGGTGTGTGTGTGTGTTTTTGTGTTTTTTTTGTTTGTGTTTTTTTTTGTTTTTTGTTTTGTTTTTTTTGTTGTATGGTGTGTTTGTTTTGTGTGTTTGTGTTTTTTTGTTTTGTTGTTTTTTTGTTGTTGTTGTTTTTTGTGTGTGTTTTATTTTGTTTTGTGTTTGTTTTTTGTTTTTGTTTTTTTTTTTTTGTTTTTTTGTTTTTTGTCTTTTGTTTTGTGTTTGTTTTTTTTGTGTTTTTTTGTTTTTTTTGTTGTTTTTTTGTGTTTTCCTTGTTTTTTTTGTTTTTTTTGTGTGTGTGTGTTTTGTGTTGTTTTATTGTTTTTTTTTGTTTTGTTTGTGTTTTGTTTTTTTTTGTGTTTTTTTGTGTTTGTGTTTTTTGTTTTTGTTTTTTTGTTTTTTGTGTTTTGTTTTTTGTTTTTTTGTGTTGTTTTGTTTGTGTGTTTTTTTGTTTTGTTGTGTGTGTTGTTATGTTTTTTTTTGTTGTGTGTTTTTTTGTTTTGTTTTGTTTTTTATGTTGTATTGTTTTTTTTTGTGTGTGTGTGTTTTTTGTTTTGTTTTTGTGTGTGTTTTTGTGTTTGTTTTGATGTTTGTTTTTTTTTGTATGTTTTTGTTTTGTTTGTTTTGTTTTGTTTTTTTTGTTGTTTTTGTGTTTTTTTGTGTTTTTTTGTTTGTTTGTTTTTGTTATGTGTTTTGTTTTTGTTTTTTGTGTTTTTTTGTGTTTGTTTTTGTTTTTGTTTTATGTGTGTTTTTTGTGTGTGTGTTTTGTTTTGTGTTTTTTTGTGTTTTTTTTTGTTTTGTGTGTCTGTTTTTTGTTTGTGTTTTGTTTTTTGTGTTTTTTGTTTTTTTTTTTTTGTTTTTTGTGTTTTTTTGTGTTGTTTTTTTGTTTTTTGTGTGTGTTTTGTCTTTTGTTTTTTTTTGTGTGTTTCTGTTTTTGTTTGTGTGTGTGTGTGTTGTGTTTTGTTTTTGTGTGTGTGTTTATTTGTTTTGTATTTTTGTTTGTGTTTTTGTTTTTTGTTTTGTATCGATGTTTTTGTTTTTTGTGTGTGTTTTGCTTCTGTTATTTTTTTTGGTTTGTTTTCTGTGTGTTGTTTTGTTGTGTTTTTTTGTTGTTTTGTGTTTTTGTTTTTTGGTTTGTTTGGTGTGTGTGTCTTTGTTTTGTTCTTTTTTGTGTTTTTGTTTGTCTTTTTTTTGTTGTATGTGTTTTTTGTGTGTTGTTTTGTTGTGATGTTTTTTTGTTTTTTTTGTTTTTTGTGTTTGATATTTTTTGTGTTGCTTCCGTGTGTGTGTGTGTGTGTGTGTGTGTGTGTGTGTGTGTGTGTGTGTGTGTGTGTGTGTGTGTGTGTGTGTGTGTGTGTGTGTTTTTCTGTGTTTGTATGTGTGTGTGTGTGTGTGTGTATGTGTTTCTGTGTTTGTATGTTTTGTGTGTGTATGTATGTGTGTGTTTCTGTATGTGTTTATGTGTTTGTGTGTGTGTGTGTGCGTGTGTGTGTGTGTGTGTGTGCGTGTGTGTATGTATGTGTGTGTGTGTGTGTGTGTGTGTGTGTGTGTGTGTGTGTGTGTGTGCGTGTGTGCGTGTGTGTATTTGTGTGTGTGTGTGCGTGTGTAGAGTGCGAACTAAAAAATGTAAATGGACGTAGAACATTTTTTTCAAAACAAAAGAATAAACTTGCAGTTGAATACTAAAAACTCTAAAAAAAAATAACACGTTGGACAAAAGTAATAATAAAATGGAAACATGTCGCGGAAAAACGCAAAGACTAGACAGGCGGTGACGAGGACGAACACAATTAAAAAAAGGGTGAGATGAAAAAAGGGAGGAGGAACTCAAGGGAGGAACGAAAGGCGGGAAGGGAGACAAAAGCTACCACCACCACCACCACCACCATCACCACCACCACCACCACCACCACCACCACCACCACCACCACCACCACCACCACCACCACCACCACCACCACCACCACCACCACCAGGAATAACCAAACCTGAACAAATCTAGGCTCAAATATCTTGCTTTAAAACCTATTTCACTCGTTCCCTTCCCTGAAAAAAGTACAAGCAGCTAATTCTCTTCAATGTTTTCCTTCTATTCCGCCTCCTCCTCCTTCTCCTCTTCCTCCTCTTCCTCCTCTTATTCCTCCTCTTATTAGTACTCATATTCTCTTCCTTCCTCTTCTTCCACTATCTCTTCAATACTCCCACTTTTAATCGCTTCACCAACCATCCACAAACCACTTACACCTCCTACTCCTCTTCCACTTCACTCCACCTCGCCGCATCTACACCCCATCAACTCCACTCTTCCACCCACATCCTCCACCTTGGCTTCCTCACAACTGGCTATTCCAACGCTTTCCCAAGGGCCCCGTTGAAGCTCCACCCTCTAGGCCCTTCTTACCCTCACCCACCAGCAGCAGCATTACCAAGCCCTATTTCCGATACTCATGTCATATAGAGCTTTTACTTTATTGTATGATTTTCGCCGCGAAGATTGGAAATTTTGCGTCCATTCTCAATGTGTGTGGCGTTCACGAGGGGAGGGAGGGAGGAGGGGGGGAGAGGGGGGGGAAGGAGAGGGAATGGGAGGTAGAGATATAAAAATGAGAAAGGGAGGATAGGAATGATGGGAAATGGGAAATGAGAGAGAGAGAGAGAGAGAGAGAGAGAGAGAGAGAGAGAGAGAGAGAGAGAGAGAGAGAGAGAGAGAGAGAGAGAGAGAGAGGAGAGAGAGAGAGAGAGAGAGAGAGAGAGAGAGAGAGAGAGAGAGAGAGAGAGAGAGAGAGAGAGAATCATGACACCTTCAGTATAAACAAAAAAAAATTGATCTTATCTTTCAAACCCTCCATCGTGTTTTTCTCTTTGTTTGTCTGTTTGTTTGTTTCTTTCTGTCTGTCTGCAGTGCTATTTCACATTTTTAATCTTTGAGTATGCCCATCCCTTGACTACGGTCCTATTCATGCCAAGAAAAATAAATAGATGCAAATAATATAACCAAAGAATCATTAATGCCTTATTTTCAAACCCTATTTTCTTTACTTTTACCAATTTTCCACACGCGCGCCATTAACATATCCCTTAAAGATCCTAACCATCAACATAACATTAATCTAAACACACACGAATAACCATATACAAAAACTTACTTGAAACATGCACCGTGATGGAGGCAGGTGTGGCCAGGTGAGGCTCGCAGCGGTACTCTCCAGCATGCTCCCAGGTGAGGTTATTAATGGTGAGGGTACTACTGTAGCGGTGTTTGGATACCCTGTTTGGCTTGTTTGGGGAGTAGTTCACCATACTTCCGTTATGATACCAGAAGATGTACATAGGCTCCTCTGTTGCTCTTTCCACGATGCAGTGAAGGCGTAGTGTGTGTCCCTTGTGGAAGTATATAGATGGATGACCTTCGATGACAGCTTTCGCCTCTGTGGGGTGTAGAGGTGAAGGGGTGAGGTGGGGGTGAGGTGGAGGTGAGGTTGGGGTGAGGTGGGGGTAGTGTGGTGATGATGTGGTGAGGTGGTGGAGTGTGAAAGTGGTACTGACTCACCTCTGTCTCTCTCCCGATCCTCTCTCTACTCTCTCTCTCTCTCTTGCTCTCTCTTCCTCTCTCTCTCTCTCCTCTCTCTCTCGCTCTCTCCTCTATCTCTCTCTCTCACTCTCTCTCTCTCTCCTCTCTCTCCTCTCTCTGCTCTCTCTCTCTCTCTCTCTCTCTCTCTCTCTCTCTCTCTCTCTCTCTCTCTCTCTCTCTCTCTCTCTCTCTCTCTCTCCTCTCTCTCTCTCTCCTCTCTCTCTCTCTCTCTCTCTCTCTCTCTACTCTCTCTCTCTCTCTCTCCTCTCTCTCTCCTCTCTCTCTCTCTCTCTCTCTCTCTCTCTCTCTCTCTCCTCCTCTCTCTCTCTCTCTCTCTCTCTCTCTCTCTTCTCTCTCTCGTACCAATACTTACCCACAACCTTGAGTGTGAAGAAGAGGGAGGTGGGAGGGTGTGTGGTCAGCTGACACTCGTACAAGCCAGCGTCAGCCAGGCGGACGTCCCTTAGAGAAAGCTCCCACAGCTGTTAATTGAAGAGAAAGAATAAAAGGGTTTGTCTTTTTTATTTTTCCTTTTTCCTCCTCCTTTTTCCTCCTCCTCCGTCTTCGAGTCTTGGCTGAAGGAGGAAAACTCTTAAAAGGAAAATTTGGGGAGATTGCTGGTGACTTATACGTGTGTGTGTGTGTGTATACGTGTGTGTGTGTGTGTGTGTGTGTGTGTGTGTGTGTGTGTGTGTGTGTGTGTGTGTGTGTGTGTGTGTGTGTATAATGCTATAGATAAGTCCTTCTTTGATCTAAATTATTTTCCTTTCACATCCCTATCTTTTTTTTCTTTTCCCTCTTTTTCTGCATAATTTTTCAATGTGTTCTTTCTATATCTTGTCACTTTTTTTTCCCGTTATTTACACGAAGCCTATTTTTACCCCTCCTTCACCACTCACTTTCATCTCATCACCAATATACTCTTCATCATATCCTCATCTTCATTTCCACAGCATCCCATTACCCTACCGTAGTATTTCAAGCCTTACTCATCCCTTCAGCTCCCCTTACTCACCTATCATCCCATTAACTATATCTGCCTATCACCCTCACGCACTCATACACTCTACTTACATCCTGGTTTTTGATGTGAGCGACGGAGAAGCGAGTGTCAGAGGAGTACACCTGTGATCCGGCAGTCAACAGGTGATCCTCGTCTCTCTTTAGCCAAGTTACCTGTTGAGGAGAGGAAGAAAGAAAACGGATATTTTTTTTTTTATTCCTAACTCTCTATCATCATGTGTTTTTTTTTTTGGCTATTTGTGTGTAGGTGGTGTTTTTTTTTTTATTAGTTTTTTGCTGTGTGTGTTTTTGTAGTGTTGTCTACCTGCGTGTTTTTACTATATATATATATTTTTTATATATATATACTCTTTCTCTTTCTCTCTTTGAAGTGGGAAAATTGGGTTTTTTTTGACGTGTAGCTCGTGTGGCGTGAGGAAGAGAAAGGGAAGGAGGAGGAGAAGGAAGAGGAGGAAGAGAAGGAAGAGGAGGAGGAGAAGAAAGAGGAGGAAAAAGAAGAAGGAAATGTTCGTTGTCTTCAATAGGAAACAATTTTTGTGATTAAAGTAAATTCATTGATTTGATTTGACCAGAGATAAGTAAGGAATGCAGACTCTTTCTCTCTCTCTCTCTCTCTCTCTCTCTCTCTCTCTCTCTCTCTCTCTCTCTCTCTCTCTCTCTCTCTCTCTCTCTCTCTCTCTCTCTCTCTCTCTCTCTCTCTCTCTCTCTCTCTCTCTCATACCCTCACTACGTACACCTCCCTTACATATCCCACGCCATTTCTCCCCTCCCTTCCCCTCCCTTCCCCTCCCTTTCCCTCCCTTTCTCTCCCTTTCTCCTCCCTTTCCCCTCCCTACTTGTCCTCTTACCCTCCTTCCTACCCTTACCTCCTTCAAGAGCATCGAACCTTGCTTTAGCACGCTAGAGAGGAAGAGGAGGTCGGGGTGAAGCTGCAACAGGAGGAGGAGGAGGAGGAGGAGGAGGTGGAGGAGGTGGAGGAGGTGGAGGAGGGGGAGGGGGAAGGGGGGTGGAACAAGCTTAGTGGCGCGCAAGATTGCATGTCACGTGATCTTCTGGACACAGTATTCGTGGTTGCAAAGTTTTGATTGAATTTCAACACGGATGAGTGAACCGATCGGCTTCGTCATAATCCTCGCCGTGCGCTTTGCCGTTCCATTTTAACCCGACGCGAAAAGGCTTTAAGGGTGAAAAAAAACAAACATTTGAGAGAAGTTAAAAAAAATATGGGAAATTTTTTGGTGGAGAGAGAAAGTGAGTGAGAGAGTGAGTGAATTGTTGGTAGTCGTGTGTTTTTTCGCGTTTTGTTTCCGGTTTGTGTGTGTTGTTTGCGGTGTTGGTGGTGGTGGTGGTGGTGGTGGTGGTGGTGGTGGTGGTGGTGGTGGTGGTGGTGGTGGTGGTGGTGGTGGTGGACGTGGTGGTGGTGGGGTGGTGGTGGTGTGGTGGTGGTGGGGTGGTGGTAGTGGTGGTGGTGGTGGTGGTGGTGGTGGTGGTTGTGCTACACATATACGTACATACAAACAAACACCCACACATACACACACACACACACACACACACACACACACACACGATTATCATTAGAATGTCACATGTTCGCACGTTAAACTCACCCATGCGAGCCTTGGTCAAAATTGGAATTCTCCCCGCCCCCCCCAACCCCTAAAACCCCTTAACCCCCATCTCCCTATTCCCCATAACCCCCCCAAAATCCTCCTCGTCCTCTATTTTCACTCAAACAGTAAACTAAAATACCGATAGAGACTTTTTCCCATTTGCAATATCTAGACCTTGAGTATCATATTCATTTTTTATATATTTTTTTTGTAGTTTTATCTCCTGTAGTGCTGTGCCTTCCTGGTGTAGTGGTTTGCGTGTTTACCTGCGATTCGGAGTGCCAGGGTTCGATTCTGTTCTGTTGTTATTTTTTTTTTCTTTCTCGTTGATAAGTGAAAATAGTTAGTTCATAAAGTCTCGTAATTAGATGTTGAAGGCGTTTTTTTTAACTTTTTAATGAAGATATTTTAGCCATTTTAGACTCAAAGGTTGTTATTATTATTTTTTTTGTTTCGTTGATAGGTGAAAATAGTTAGTTCATGAAGTCTATGTAGTAGTTAGATGCTGGAGGCGTTTTTTTTTTTTTACTTGTTAATGAAGATATTTTTTAGCCATTTTAGACTCAAAGGTGAAGGGGAGGAAGTAAGTGGTTAAGGCAATATACTTACAATTTCACCTTATTTGTTTTTATTAGTTCAGTCACGTTAGTAAGGGAATCAATCGTACGTCTGGCAGCCCGTATAAGACTCCTCCCTCGTACGCTTGTCATACATTGTCGTACAGATTTCATGACTTTTAAATATGAGATTTCAACGATTTTGTGAATTATAGAATGTATGAGAAATGTGTGTGTCAGTGACTTAGTGATTATTGCTTATAATGTTATAATGTTATTGTTACTACTGTTTCTACAACAATAACAACAACAACAACAACAACAACAACAACAACAACAACAACAACAACAACAACAACTACTACTACTACTACTACTACTACTACTACTACTACTACTACTACTACTACTACACCTTCTATTCCTCTTACTGTGCATCCTCTTACTTCTCCTCCTCCTCCTGCTTTTTCATTGACGTTTTCTACTTACACAACACATTTTCCGTTTTCTTTAGCAGTACTGTAATTTCCTTTTCAGTAGTCCCCCCTTAAACACGTCATCTATAGGTGGTAATGGTGGTGGTGGTGGTGATGGTGGTGGTGGTGGTGGTGGTGGTGATGATGGTGGTGGTGGTGATGATGGTGATGATGGTGATGATGGTGATGATGGTGATGGTGATGATGGCGATGGTGATGGAATAGTTTGACTGTTTTATTGTATCTTTCACTTTCTATCACTATTTAAGTCTAGTTTTGTCGTTGTTTTTGTTGTTGTTATTGTTGTTGTTGTTGTTTTATTAAGCTTCGTTCACATCAAACGAATCTAGTCGAATTTTCAGAATCATTTTACTCGAATCATTTTGACTTAGCTTTTTCTTTTTATCACACAGTTTTGATCAGTTATATTTGTAAGTTGTTGCAAGATGTCACTAGAGCGATATTATTTGTGCAATAAAACCACACTTCCAATCGTCCAGTTAGAATGTTTCAATGAATTCGCAATGACTGGTGAAAAAAGAAAACGGATTTGATTATATGGATGACTCAA
>JAPQNM010000029.1:9243101-9250601 GCA_029783475.1 Metacarcinus magister | reverse complement strand
GATCGGTTTCATGCAACTGGTTGCTGCCTTACAATACCAAGAGTTACAAGACCAAGAGTTACAAGACCAAGAGTTACAAGACCAAGAGTTACAAGACCAAGAGTTACAAGACCAAGAGTTACAATACCAAGAGTTACAAGACCAAGAGTTACAAGACCAAGAGTTACAAGACCAAGAGTTACAAGACCAAGAGTTACAAGACCAAGAGTTACAAGACCAAGAGTTACAAGACCAAGAGTTACAAGACCAAGAGTTACAAGACCAAGAGTTACAAGACCAAGAGCTACAAGACCAAGAGTTACAAGACCAAGAGCTACAAGACCAAGTGTTACAAGACCAAGTGTTACAAGACCAAGAGTTACAAGACCAAGAGTTACAAGACCAAGAGTTACAAGACCAAGAGTTACAAGACCAAGAGTTACAAGACCAAGAGATATAGTCGTAATCATTCTTGGTCTTGGCATGAACTACCATATACCTAACAGAAAATGGTTTCAAGGCACCACAAAGGCAGATCTTTAAAAACCTGAAGAATGGAACGTGTGAGTCGGTCAAATATTCTTCATATTCACATCAATACCAACTGTATAGACTTGGTTACTGGAGACATACAAGGCGTGGAGAAGCTTGGCTATGCATGTCCTACTCCTTGACAATCCTAGAGAAGAGAATATGTATAGCTCATGAACCACTAAATGTAAGGTGTTGTCATTCAGAAGCACTGCGTTAGGGGTGCGCGCGCGTGTTGGGGGGCGGGAGGGTGGGGGGGGGGCAGGTGCACGCCCTTACCCGAGACTTGAGGTGAATTTTTTTACGTGGTAAAATGTAATGTAAAAGCTACACATATACGTACATACAAACAAACAAACACACACACACACACACACACACACACACACACACACACACACACACACACACACACACACACACACACACACACACACACACACACAAACACACACAGGCACACGCAGATGTAATTCATGTAAGGATCATTGAAAAGGTTTAAAACTAAATTGGATAAAAGTATGTAGACTATGGAGTCAAAACAATATGAGCTTAACTCAAAAACCTCCCCACAACAACTGGGAAAACACACACACACACACACACACACACACACACACACACACACACACACACACACACACACACACACACACACACACACAAAGCCAAACCCGCAAATAGAATATAAAAAGTTCACTTGCATTTCAGTCACTAGTCAACTAACTCGTAGGCTACAGTCCACTCTAACTTTCACCAACTCGAACCGTTTTGTTTTTTCTTTTTTCCTGAGCTGTTTTTGTCCACCACAGTATCACAGTCATCAACACAACAGCTTAGGTGACGCGCAGCACGAGTTGAAACGCTGACTGCCACAGAGACACAGAAAGAATGGGAGGAGAGATAAAGAGATAGATAGATAGATAGATAAAGTTCAATAGTCACCCGTAAAATAAAAACGATATATATAAAGAAAAGAAAATAATCATCACTTAAGAGTTATCATACACTATATTACACACACTCTCTCCTATATCGCTCTCTCTTCCTCTCTCTCTTCCCTCCCTCTCTCCCTCCATCCCTCGCATCCTCTCCCGAATGTTTCTTCATCAGACAGGTGGAACCATTAATCAGGTGCACGCTTTGGGGATGATTAACCTGGGCAGTTTGATGACAGGTTGCAAGAGGAGGAGGAGGAGGAGGAAGAGGAGAAGAAGAAGGAACAAATGAACACAAAAGATGAACAAACAACAGCAGGCCTGTTGTCCCTTACGAGGCAATAATAGAGTAAAGGAGGAGGAGGAAGAGGAGGAGGAGGAGGAGGAGGAAGAGGAGGAGGAGGAGGAGGAGGAGGAGGAGGAGGAGGAGTAGGAGGAGCAGTCTAGCTAATAAGATGAAGAGAAAGTGTAACAAAAGAAAGGAATAAGATAAAGATTGTGATAAAAGACAGACTGACAATACGAGAAGTAAAATTAATAACTAGAAAAACAAAAATGCAAACTCACAATCTCTCTCTCTCTCTCTCTCTCTCTCTCTCTCTCTCTCTCTCTCTCTCTCTCTCTCTCTCTCTCTCTCTCTCTCTCTCTCTCTCTCTCTCTCTCTCTCTCTCTCTCTCTCTCTCTCTCTCTCTCTCTCTCTCTCTGGCTATTTTTAAAGAAATATTAATTAAAAGTGACAGATAGATCCAAAGAAATCAAAAAAGAGAGAGGTAGAGATAGATAGATAGATAGAGAAAGAAAGAGAGAGAGAGAGAGAGAGAGAGAGAGAGAGCGAGCGAGAGAGCCAGCGATAAATATATGAAATTGCTCTTTTTGAAAACGTTAATATTTCCTGCGATGGACGACAAGCTTCGATTAATGACTGAAGAAGAAACGTAGATCATTAGAATCACTTCATTATTTATCATCGTCATCTACATCGTAAAGAAAAAAAAAGATGAGTGGGTGGTGGTGGTGGTGGTGGTGGTGGTGGTGGTGGTGGTGGTGGTGGTGGTGGTGGTGGTGGTGGTGTGTGTGTGTGTGTGTGTGTGTGTGTGTGTAATTTTTCTATATCACTTTTTGTTCTCTTTCTTTTTCTAATTGATCCGTTTCTTTGTATTTATATGTGTTATTCTTTCTCTCTCTCTTTTTTTTTTATTTATCTGTTTTTTATGTATATCTGTTTGTTATTCTCTCCTCTTTGTTTAGTTTATATGCTTCTCTGTATGTGTTTGTGTTATTCTCTCTCTCTCTCTCTCTCTCTCTCTCTCTCTCTCTCTCTCTCTCTCTCTCTCTCTCTCTCTCTCTCTCTCTCTCTCTCTCTCTCTCTCTCTCATAATTATTTCATCTCTGACGCTGTGTTTCATATCAGATTTTATGGATGGGAGGGAAAGGGTGAAAGAGAGGGGGAAGTGGGAGAGGTGAGTGGGTGAAAGGAGTGGGAGAAGGGAGGGAGAGGAGAAACAAAGAGGGGATAGAGAGAGGGGAAAGAGGGATGGGAGAGGGGGAGGGAGAGGGATATATGGAAAGAGCGTGGGTTAGTTGGTGTATTTAAAGAGAGAGAGAGAGAGAGAGAGAGAGAGAGAGAGAGAGAGAGAGAGAGAGAGAGAGAGAGAGAGAGAGAGACAAAATATATATATAACAATTGGGGTAATGATGGTGGAGATAGTGGTGGTGGTGGTGGTGGTGGTGGTGGTGGTGGTGGTGGTGGTGGTGGTGGTGGTGGTGAAATTTTCCTTTCACTTTCATTTATGTTCCTTACTCTTTTAACCTTCTTTTATTTTCTCTTTCTTTACTTCTCTGTTCATTCCCTCTTCTTTATGATCATCTCTCTCTCTCTCTCTCTCTCTCTCTCTCTCTCTCTCTCTCTCTCTCTCTCTCTCTCTCTCTCTCTCTCTCTCTCTCTCTCTCTCTCTCTCTCTCTCTCTCTCTCTCTCTCTTTTGTTCAGGAATTCTGCCTTCTTCTCGTTTTGTCAAGTTTTATTATCTCTTCCTACTCTTTCTCTGCATCTTTAAATTTTGTCTTTCATTCTCTTGTTTCCCTCATTTTTATTTGCAATATTCGGTTATTTCTTTTCTATCCATCCTTTTGTTTCATATTTTCCTCCTCCTCCTCCTCCTCCTCTTCTACTTCATCCTCCTCGTCCTCCTCCTCCTCCTCCTATTCCTATTCCTCCTTTTCATCTTCCTCCTCCTCCTCCTTCTCCTCTTCCTCCTTCTTCTCTTCCTCCCTCCTTGTTTTCTCTTATTAACATGGCCAGCTCCTCTTCCTTCTCCTCTTTGCTTCTCTTCTTTCTTCTCTTCTTCCTTATTCTAGTCTTTGTTCTCTTCATGTAGATTATTCTCCTCATATAATTTTTCTTCTTCTTATTTGTATTTCTTTCCTCGCCTCCTCCTTGTCCTCTTTCTTCTAATTGTCCTCCTCCTCCTCTTCCTTTTCCCCCTCCACGTCCTTATCATCTTCCTCGTCCTTGTTTTCCTCTTTTAGCTTCCTATCCTCCTCCTCCTCGTCCTCCTCCTCCTCGTCCTCCTCCTCGTCCTCCTCCTCCTTGTCCTCCTCCTCCTCCTCCTCCTCCTCCTCCTCCTCCTCCTCCTCCTCCCCCTCTTCCTCATCCATTACCAAAATGCCAACCGAAAGCGAAACGGTTTCTCAAAACTTTGCAGATTCAATGTTTCTTGAGATCGTTCTTTTCTCTTCACCTTCAACCTTTCTCTAATCCCTATTTACCTCTCTTTTTTCCCCTCTTCATCTATTCCTTTTTCTTCCCTTCTCAGACATTCCACCTTTCTCTCATTCTGTCTGTCTCTCTGTTTCTCTTTTTTTCTCTTTCTCCTTTTTTTTTATTTCCTGTATTTTCTCGTCTTTTTAATCTTGCCACTTGCTCATAGTTATAATGACAATGGTATAAAAATGATAATGATAATAAAAAACTACTCAATATTTTACTTTTATCATATTTTCTCTGTTTTTCTTTTATTTTCCCAATTTTCGTTTTTTTCTACTATATCGTTCAAGTTACAGACAAATCACGGAGGAAGTAAAATAAGACAAGTGGGAAAAAAAGACAAAAACACGCAAGGTTAATGAAGCATCGCAGTCAGGTAATTCGTTTCCAGTTACCTGTCTAGCATTTGTCATTAAACAGCTCACCTCATTTCCCGCGCTACCTACCGCCCTCTGAGCCAAGTATCGCACGCTCTTTGATGTCACAATTAACGTAGAGAAGCTCGCATATTTACATTCTGATTTACGTATTACAACACACCTCTGCAGACAAAGCCACGCCAGGGGTTCACATTTTAATATTTATGTCGACTTTTTTTTGTATATGCGTTGGAATCTGCCTTTTATATATGCGTGTTTGCTAAATAATTTCCAGCGTCATTCCTTGGCGTTCTGCTTTGAAAGAATGTATGATAATAATGATAATAACAATGGCTATCAAAGGTTCGTGTTATATATGTTTTTCTATTTTGTAAGTGGTTATTATTATTATTATCATGTTTTGTTTCAAAGTATCGGTGAGTATTAATTTCCTTCTTTGATAATGCAATGTACTAGAAATATCGATGTAGTAATTTGTAGTGAGAGGAAATATTTGTATTGCTTCGTCAGGAACGCTTTCAGATGGTTTGCAAACGACTGATTAAAGGAAATGCTTTGACTCCCCTTCAGCAGGTTCCCTGATGCTCTTTTGTCTAAGTCCTACGGAGATAGCGTTGGATCCGTCTGTATCGCATTGCATAAACTTGACTCCTGATTGCTATTAGTGGTGTTGATAGATGTAATGGTGGTGGTGATAGTAGAAGAAGTAGTAGTAGTAGTAGTAGTAGTAGTAGTAGTTGTTGTTGTAGTAGTAGTAGTAGTTGTTGTAGTAGTAGTAGTATTGAAAACAAAGTATATAAAGCAGTATGTAATTAAGTCTACTCGGACAGTTTGCTATAAAAAATAAAAACGACCACACATTTCAACAAATTTTTCCATAAATATAGTTAGAACCGCAAATGATAAAATGATACAATTATTTCTTTTTATAAAATGACGTTGAAAAAAATATTAATGATACAGTTTTCCTTGTTTTTAAGCGTGATGATTAATTATGACAAAACGGTGATTGCATACACACACACACACACACACACACACACACACACACACTCACACACTCACACACACACACACACACACACACACACACACACACACACACACACAACATAGAATAATACTAACTAACACATAGCTGCACCTGAATAAATAAAAATAAAACGAGACAAAATAAATCAAATCAAATAAGAAAGCAAAAATAGAAATAACAAATAAATAGAAAAAAATAGAAAAAGATCAATACAAAAAAACGGGCGTTGATTAACACTCCTCCACAGATACACAACAAAAATATATACATACGATCAAACTGAATATCAATCTTCCCACACACAAAAATAGGAAGACAAATAGTAAGGAAGAAACACACATAGTAACTTACCAACACGCTACCTTCCTCCTCCCACGGCTTCCTCCCTACAGTTCCGTTTATCAATACTTCAAGACCAGAATCATAAAAGGAACACGAATTTGACAGACTAGATGTATCCTAAATCACTGTGAGGACTAAATAATGTGTTAGTCTGGTTTGCATGTGTCCAGTAGATCAACATTGTGGTTTTGAGACCTGTGAAGCGTTTTTGAAGACTGGTAATGCTCTAAACTGTTAATTTCAAACCTTATATATATGTTATGTTTAATTCAGGTGTTATATATAGTGAAAGGGAGCTAGTTTCGAATCTCAATTGTTTTGTTTTTTTGGCGGGTTAAAGGTAACTATAAACGCCATGAATCAGGAAAACTTGAATCGGTGTTGTAGTGTAGGTAATCAACGCCATCTATCGGTAAGTGTTTCCAGGCGAGGGTGAACTGTTTTTCTGATTGTTTTTAATTGTGTTTATTTTATATCTGTTCGACACCAATTAAGTGTTTTAAAAAAGGTTTATTTTCCTTTTTTATGCATTTATTTATTTTTTTTTATTGATGTTATAAATACGTAATTCTTCTTTTTCTATTTATTTATATTTTTTCATTATTATTATTATTATTATTATTATTATTATTATTATTATCAGTATTGTTATAATTTGCCCTTTCCTCCTCCTCCTCCTCCTCCTCCTCCTCCTCCTCCTCCTCCTCCTCCTCCTCCTCCTCCTCCTCCTCCTCAATGAACACAAAACTTACATCACTCTCCATATTCTCGTATCACAAATAATAACAATAACATAAGCACAAAATTTAGATAACAAACAAAATTAAGAAAAAATGAAAGTGACGAAAAAAAGAATAGAAAAAAATGATGAATATTAAAAAAACAAATCGATCACTCTTTGACGTATTAGAGGAAAGAATTAAAAGAAAGAGAAAGCAAATATTCAAAAATGATATGGAGAGAGGAATGGAAACGCGTCATTATTTTTGAATTTATAATCGGTATTTTAAGCAACTCTCACCCGCACGATAAATTTTTAAAAATAAAGTATTAAAAAAAAATTGTTCACCAGGCGCGCATGTGTGTGTGTGTGTGTGTGTGTGTGTGTGTGTGTGTGTGTGTGTGTGTGTGTGTGTGTGTGTGTGTGTGTGTGTGTGTGTGTGTGTGTGTGTGTGTGTGTGTGTGTGTGTGTGCGCGGCAGTATTCACACCTCTGAAAACAATTGGTAACTACGTGTGAAAAGTACATACAAAAAATCCTGTTTGGAAATTGCCCGAGTTCTTTAAATAGTTGGAATATCTTTACTGAGAGAGAGAGAGAGAGAGAGAGAGAGAGAGAGAGAGAGAGAGAGAGAGAGAGAGAGAGAGAGAGAGAGAGAGAGAGAAAGAGAGAAAGAGAGAGAGACAGACAGACAGACAGACAGACAGACACACAGACAGACAAACACACAGACAGACAGACAGACAGACAACAAACAGACAAACAATTTTCCACTGTCTTCAAAGCAGAAACTCTCTCTCTCTCTCTCTCTC
>JAPQNM010000029.1:9235601-9240601 GCA_029783475.1 Metacarcinus magister | reverse complement strand
ACGAAATACAAGGGGGTGAAGGGCTGGAGGGAAGGAGGGAAGGATGGAAGGAAGGAAGGAAGAAGAGAAGGAGGGCTGACAGGACAGGAGGGAAGAAAGGAAGGAGGGCAGGAAGAATGGAAGGAAGGAGGGAAGGAACCAGGGAAGGAAGGAAGTGGGGTGGGGGAAGGAAGGAGGGCAGGAGAGAAGAAGGGAGGGAAGGAGAGAAGGAGGGAAGGAGAGAAGGAGGGAAGGAGGGAAGGAGAGAAGAAGGGAAAGAGGGAAGGAGAGAAGGAGGGAAGGAGGGCAGAGAAGAAGGGAGGGCAGCTGGAAGGAAGGAAGGTAAGAAGGTAGAGCAGGAGGGCTGGAAGGAAGAAACTAAGGAGAGAAGAAGGGAAGGCAGGAGGGCTGAAAGGAAGGGAGGAAGGAGAGAAGAAGGGAGGGAAGGAGGGCTGGAAGGAAAGAAAGAAGGGAGGACAGCTTGGAAGGAAGGAGAGAAGAAGGGAGGGCAGGAGGGCAGCTGGGTGCCGTAATCCATCAAAAGACTTGGCGTTTCTTTTAATATAGCGATGTGTTCCAGCGCGACTCCACTATTTCTCCGCTGGTCTTGGCGGCGGACACGCAGGAAACAGTAGACTCGCCAGGTGAAGAATGATCCCGTTTGTTTTGGGGGATAATTGAAAACCCAGGTCAACCCATCAACACCTGTCCGCTGGTTTAGACGAAGCGATTGAGGCCCCACCACCACCACCACCACCACCATCGCCACCACCACAGCCACCACCACAACCACAGCCACGGCCGCTACCACCACCCGGAAGATGAAGTTTTACCCTTTACCGAAAATCTAAGGAACGTTAAGTAGTGGTAGAGCGTGTGTGTTAAGCCTAAAATAAGTTCTGAAGGCGTCTCAAGGTGAACGGGGCCTGCTGACTGGTGGAAAAACTATATGAGTGATGTGATCTAAGCGTTGTAACTATACTTGAAGGGGAAAACGTGGTATTAATGCGTCATAAGGATTATTTTTTGTGTTATCGAATCCTGATATAACTTAACTCTCTGATCCTGAAGAGTTTGTTAAGCACTTAGAAGAAGAAAAAATACGTGAATATATGACCTGTTGTGTTATGAAGTACAGTATTGATGAAAAGAAAATAAAGAAGTATGTAATTGTTGTGTATTTGCTTTTAAACTTTAGAAAAATGAAATATTATACACGCACAGCTCGTTGTAAGAGGATAAAGGGATGTTGAAATTACGCGGAAGCAATGGAAATATATATCAAATGATTCCAGTGCATATATGTACAAAAAATTCTATGAAAAATACCAAAAAATAGTCTCTGGAATGGGGGAAAAAATATAGAAGAAAATATTTGAAAATCTATAATGTATGGAAGCAATTATACGCGTTGGTCTTTGGTTAATGGAAAGAAGGAAGAAAAAAGGGAAAGAATGAATGAATGAAGGAAAGAAGAGATAAGTAAGGGAGCGAGAGAGAGAGAGAGAGAATGATAAGAGAACCAGGAATCAGGAGGAGAGAAAGTTGGATAAAGGGAAGAAAGAGAGATGATAATGGAAAAGTGAATGAAGGAAAATTGATGAGTACGAGATGGAGGGAAAGGGTGAATTGAGAGAGAAAACTAAAAATGTATATATGTGTGTCAGTCTGTCTGTATTTCGTGCTAGTAAACTTCAATACAACGGAACTCTTAACACAACACATTCATGATAGTTAGAGGTAATTTAAGTAACACACTGTCAGTCGATCAAGCCAGAAATAACACACACACCACACACACACACACACACACACACCACACACACACACACACCACACACACACACACACACACACACACACTGGCTTACCCTCTCAACCCCTGCCTTGCCTCTGCCTTATAAGTTAGTGATCTGAGAGGCTACGCGGCTTTCCATTCCTACTAACTGATACGAGTGAATGATTGACGATTTTCCATTAAGTGTTATGTAAAAGTAATCAGGTGTGGAAGGGAATGAATAGTGTAGGAAAGTATAATAAAAGGTTAAACATATAGTGTTGTACGGATTGCCCTGAAAGCTTCCTACAATATCACGTTTCTATTTCATACTATGGTAAATAATTATAATGAAAATATTTAGTTCATTGCTCTATTTGAACGAGCATGACAATAAGCTGATATTATTTTACTTATAAACCCTAAATAACTGTTGACATTCTACATTAGTGTGGAAGCAGTTAGAGTAAAGTATCTTTGATTGCCACTTGGAGGTTAACAGATGAACAGTGATTGTTATACAGTTTAATGAAACGGAAAGATATACAAAGGTCTAAGGTGTGAGGTTCGTGGCGTGCGTGTGTGTGTTACAGAGACTCCCAACAGACTAGCGATAAACGGTAATTCACAAAAGACTAGAACAGTGATGTCAGCTGCGTGCACATCATAGTCAAAACAATCTTAATACATAATCAAATATGATACTAATATTTAGCTGCATATACCTGGCTTGTAATTCTATTAAGAGGATAGCCAAGACAAGGCATTTAGGGTTCAGGGAGACCTTACACTCCCTTCCCCTTCTGCACCTTGCCTTTCCATATGAGATAATGCAGAGGAGAGGCTTCCCAGACCCCTCGCACCGTCCCTTTTTATCGCCTTTTACGATTCGCAAAAAATACGGTAGTAGTATTCCTGCAGCCACCCCCACCCCCCCACACCACATGGTTAAATAATATACTAATATAAATACATACATAACCAGTGTGTACAGAATTAGTAACGTCGTGACCTGTATGAATGGTTCAACACACGTCTATGATCGCGGGACATGCTTCATTCATATCGCTCGATCAGGGAGGGAGTTCCGAACACACCGATGCCTACTACATTCGACTCCTTTGAAGCATGTAATGAACTTTGAAGCTTCATAAACAAGTCTTGTACGCGCTATGTCTCCTTGGTGATGTTTACTGCTGCGTCTATTAATAACAATCTGGTTACTGTGATGAGATAGTAATGAATAGCAGGAGATAGTATTCAACCATTCCTGAACTATTGTGAAGAAAAGGTAATTGATCAGAATAAAATTAATAGAGGTGAAGGTGATGGTGGTGGTGATGGTGAAAGTGATGATGGTGAAAGTGATAGTGAAGGTGATGGTGAAGATGGTGAAAGGAGACACAATCGCACAGGTAACATTGGTTTGGGTCGCAGTGAATTAGTGTTTGAAATGTTAACAATCCCACCTAATCATGTGCCTCTAATCAAGGTGTTTGAATGCCACGACACTCAACTTTACCAATCATACCTTTGCATAAACTTACGATCGTCGCATATCATTAACTTTTCCATAAAACTTAGACGATGTATATTCCTCATAGTTTCTGTCACAGCAAATATGATACAAGTGAATGGGGGAAGACCTAACCTAACCTAACCTAGCTAACCTAATCTAATTAACCTAACCTAATCTAGCGTAACCAAATCTAACCTAATCAAATATGATACAAATGATTTGGGGATAACCAAGACTAACCTAATCTAACAAAACCTAACCTAACCTAACCTAACCTAACCTAACCTAACCTAACCTAACCTAGCCTAACCAAACCTAACCAAACCTAACCTAACCAAACCTAACCTAACCAAACCAAACCTAGCCTAACCAAACTAACCACCTAACCTAACCTAACCTAACCAAACCTACTAACCTAGCCTAACCAAACCTAACCAAACATAACCTAACCAAACCAAACCTAACCAAACCTAACCTAACCTAACCAAACATAACCAAACATAACCAAACCAAACATAACCAAACCTAACCTAACCTAACCTAACCAAGCCTAACTAAACCTAACCTAACCTAAGCTAAACAAAACCTAACAGTACATATGTCTCTGTTTTCAATATCTTTGTTATTTTCACATTGGAAAGTTTATCTATATAGCTTTCAATCACACTGTATAGATTTCTAGAGATCAGTGATGGTAGTGATATTTCAAAGTTATTAATATTCGTTCCTGTAGTGTAATATTTGGTAGTGTTTCGTTGGAGTTGCTATCAGCGTATCTGTGTTGTGCTGTGTGTGTGTGTGTGTGTGTGTGTGTGTGTCAGGAGTAGTGGTGGTGGTGGTGGTGTTAGGACGGTGTTAGGTGGATGCGAGGCGGATGTGATGGCAGCTAGGTGTTAGTGGGATGAGAATTGCATCCAGCACTTCATTCCTGATACAAATAATGAAACATACTAGTCTTGATTGCACCTCTCTCTCTCTCTCTCTCTCTCTCTCTCTCTCTCTCTCTCGCTCTCGCTCTCGCTCTCGCTCTCTCTCTCTCTCTCTCTCTCTCTCTCTCTCTCTCTCTCTCTCTCTCTCTCTCTCTCTCTCTCTCTCTCTCTCTCTCTCTCTCTCTCTCTCTCGGCATTCTTTTCCTTCATATCACTCTGTTCTACCTTTCCCTCCCTGAACTCCCTCCTCTTCTCACATATCTCCCTTTTCTCTTCATAAAACTCCCTCACACCCTTAGTACCTTCTCCTCCTTCTCCTCCTCCAGTACTCCACATTTTTCCTCCCTCTCTCTCTCTCTCTCTCTCTCTCTCTCCCTCCATCACACTCCCACAGTCTCTTCCTCTCCTCACAGCATTCCCTCCCTGCACTCCTTGCCTCGTTCTGTCACATTATTCTCAAAGTCACAGCTCTTTCCTGCGACAGTCACCTCTCCCTCCCACCCTCCCCTGATATTCATGAAGTCTGAAACCTCATCAGACAAGGGAAACAGCCAACAGGGTCTTGTGAACTTGTGACAGTGGTTGGAAGGGGAGAGACATCTCTGAATGACCTCTATACATATGTCACCGAGAGGAATATTTGATGGAACGAACTCACATCCCGCCGTCAAAATATTCAGTAGCTCCCCCTCTCGGCCCTCAGTGTCGTCTCCGTTTTCTTTTCTGACGCTGCCACCAAAAAACATACTTTGGGTGAAGACATGCCGTGGATACCTTAGGAAGTGTTTTATTTCAA
>JAPQNM010000029.1:9225601-9230601 GCA_029783475.1 Metacarcinus magister | reverse complement strand
GAGGGAGGGAGTGAGGGAGGGAGGGAGGGAAGGAGGGAGGGAAGGAGGGAGGGAGGGATTTAAGGAAGGATAGGGATAGGAGAGGAGAGTAGGAGGCGGAGTAATAGGAGGAGAGACGGATAAATTAAAAGAGAGGGAGAGAGAGAGAGAGAGAGAGAGAGAGAGAGAGAGAGAGAGAGAGAGAGAGAGAGAGAGAGAGAGAGAGAGAGAGAGAGAGAGAGAGAGAGAGAGAGAGAGAAAAAAAAAAGAGAAAGAGAGAGAGTGGCCCACTTCTTAAACCACTTCTGCGACTCCATAATTGATTTTCCAGCTTTCTTGGAGAATGTAATGGTAGCTCCTTGTGAAACTTTCAAATGATGGATGACTGACCGCTGCCACCTAGGAAATATGGTTCATAAGCTTATTTACCAGGAGTCTTGGCGCTGACGGCTCTTACAAATGAAGGTGATGCTGTCCCCTGGTCCCCTCTCACCCTCACACACTCACCTGCTAATAATAGTTACCTGTACTTATCAAATGCGTGACGGACTGCGCATGATGAGACCATAGAACGGGAATTATGTATCTATGGTTTACCGGGTTTATTTTTTTCTGTTTTTGCTCCAGTTTTGTAATTTTGGTGTGTGTGTGTGTGTGTTCTGGTCTAGTTGTGAAGGTTTTGAAAAGTGTGTGTGTGTGTGTGTGTGTGTGTGTGTGTTTGTTTGTATGTGTATGTGTATGTGTGTGGATTTTAGATGTGTGGTTTATTTTTGGTCTTCCCTTGACTTGTAAACAGCGCCAAGGTAGAGTTAAGTGGAGTTCTCGTAATGAATAAAAAAGGAAATAAAGTTGTAGTGGTTGGGCTGGCTGGCTGTCTATCTGTGCGTCAAAAATTCCATCCATAACTTATATCAGAAAAAAAAATCATAGTTACCGGGATAATTTTCTATACAAATCCATTCCAGTTAAATAATGATAAAAATAGAAAAAAAAAGAAAAAAAAACTAACTTAAAAAAAAATAATAATAGATAAAAAATAATAAAAAGAAAGGTGAACACTGATTTACCTGTATCTAAAGTGAGACCTACGAGCTTAATGAGCAGGTAAGTTACATAACGAAATGAGGGTCAACGTTCATTACCAATCATTAACCAGCGCTGGTGAATCATACATTTTCCACAGTAATTATAGACAAAGGGATACAAAAAAGCGAGCATTGTCCATGACATTTGATTTGGTCGACAATTAGCGGGGTCTCAATGTATCTCAATGCAGGCTTCAACTCGCTATTCATAGAGTCCCGTGATGCTATGTTATTTATTACGGTGGATGGAAATGTTAACAGTCTTACCCTTGGTGTATAAAGGGTTTGGATTAGGGTGTTCAGGCGGTCTATTGGTGTAGGGGAAAATTAAGGTAGGTGGGTGGGTGGATGGGTGTGTGTGTGTGTGTGTGTGTGTGTGTGTGTGTGTGTGTGTGTGTGTGTGTGTGTGTGTGTGTGTGTGTGTGTTTTGAAAAACTTGAAGAGCCTTTAAAAATATATATACAATGAGGATTTTATGTTAAGTCGACATATGGATTTTTGTAGATCGACTGGATATGTGCTCACTTCCTCTTTCTTCTTTCTTCATCCTGTTTTTCTTTCTCTCTCTCTCTCTCTCTCTCTCTCTCTCTCTCTCTCTCTCTCTCTCTCTCTCTCTCTCTCTCTCTCTCTCTCTCTCTCTCTCTCTCTCTCTCTCTCCTCTCTCTCTCTCCTCTCTCTCTCTCTCTCTCTCTCTCTCTCTCTCTCTCTCTCTCTCTCTCTCTCTCTCTCTCTCTCTCTCTCTCCAACCCTCGTTCTCTTCAGGTGACAGGGTAATGGATACAAATTATTGGGTGTCATTTTTACCTTGTGTACAGTGACAGTGACAGGTAAAGACTAGTGTAACATATCTTGGTGTGTTTTACGATGCAGTACAGCTTAAAGTTTTACGTTAATGGGGGTTTTTTTTCTTTTACATTTATATATTTTTTTCTATTTTTTTTTTATTTTTGTATTTTAATGGGCTTTTTTTTTTATCGTGGAGAAACATTCTTTTGAGGAGTAATCTTTTGTGTGTTGGTTTTCTTTTCTTTTTTATTTGCGTGTGTTTTATGTTGGTGTGATAGCTTATTCTAAAGTGTGTGTGTGTGTGTGTGTGTGTGTGTGTGTGTGTGTGTGTGTGTGTGTGTGTGTGTGTGTGTGTGTGTGTGTGTGTGTGTCTGTGTCTGTGTCTGTGTCTGTGATGATCTTTTTGCTAATTTTTTTTTTTTTATACTTTATTTCTTTTATGTGAAATTAATGTTGTCGTTTTTAGTGTTTGATGACTGTAAAGTTAAATCTTTTCTCCGTTGCATCAGTGTATGATTATTATTATTATTATTATTATTATTATTATTATTATTATTATTATTATTATTATTATTATTATTATTATTATTATTATTATTATTGTTATCATTATTATTATTATTATTATTATTATTATAATTATTATTATTATTATTATTATTATAATTATTATTAACTTTAATTTATGACTACCTTATGTGTCGACTGATGAAAAAAAAAACTGTGTATCTTTATATGAAGGAGGAATATACTGTAGATACATTTTGTAGATAAGTTGAGGATAATGAAGAGCAGTGGACTTAATAAACTATATTTAAAGATTTTTTTATTGTATTTTTCCATGTTTCACTGTCTCACTGCGAAGGACACCGATGTGTTATATCATGTGCCTTCTACACATATAATATACTGCTGTATTACTTTTCCGTCGGAAATTACTCGTTCCTCAGATAATATTTATGTTTAATAACTGACCGCGGCGAGAGTGGTCGAGAATGGACGGAGCTCCACCGTTAGGTTAGATTTGGTTAGGTTAGGCAAGGTTACGTTTAGTCAGGTTTATTTAGGTTAGGTTAGGTTATATTTACTTAGATTAGATTTGGTTAAATTTGAAAAAAATATAGAGTATTACAGTTAGTTGTAAAGTTTGAACAAAGTAATACAATAACATGGCTGGGCTCGCACGGATGCAACACTGAAAATTTACCTGTTTTTGTATAAGAAAAAATTTTGGTGTAGTATATTGAGTCCACTGACCTTTATTATCCTCAACGTACTTACTCACCTACATAATGGATCTGCAGTATATTCCTCCTTCTAATAAGGGTACACACACAATTTGTTTTTCCACCAGGCGACAACGTAGAAAAAGATGCATTACTTGATAACTTTAAGTGGCAGTTTGTTTCATTTATAAAAATTATAAAAATAACTATGAATATGAACACAAAAAGGGAAAAAAAACTGTAATATTTCGCTGCATCGTTCACATCGTTAAAGTTTAACTGAAAATTCTACAAAAAAAAGGACTATAAGGAATTGTCTCTTTTAGATTATTCAATCTCTATACATTCTACAAACCATTAACCTCCTCTTGCTCCTCCTCCTCCTCCTCCTCCTCCTCCTCCTCCTCCTCCTCCTCCTCCTCCTCCTCCTCCTCCTCCTCCTCCTCCTCCTCCTCCTCCTCCTCCTCCTTCTTCTTCTCCTCCTACTCCTTCTCCTCCTCCTCCTCCTTATCCTCCTCCTCCTTCTCCTTCTCCTTCTCCTCTTCCTTGCCTCGCCAGAGTACGCGTGAATAATCTGTCGCTACTGACACCTTTGAGCGAGTGTTGTGGAAATCCTGAAGTGTCCAATCAACAAGGAATGTGTCGGTAGGAAGCGAGGTGGTTGTCGTGTGTCCCTGGGAGAGTAAGGGACAGTGGGAGGGTGTACAGGGGTGGGTAAGTTTACATGGGGTGAGCGAGGGTCTATCAAGGTTGGGATGTATGTGGCTGTATAGGGTTTAGGTAAAGAATCGTAGACAGAAAAGTACAAAGGCTAGTTGAGGTGTAAGAAGGTCGAGGATTTGTTTACAGAAGATTAATGAGGGTTTGCAAAGGGTCGGGAGGGCTGTACAAGAACCAGAAAGAGGTTTACAGGAAGTGAAAAAGGTTTATAGGGACTGGGAAAAGTTTAGTGGGATGGAAGAGGATGTACAAAGGCAAGAAGTGGGTTTACAGGGACTGGAAGAGGTTCAATAGGGACGGAAAGGGGTGTAGAAATGGACAGACTGGGATTTTCAGTGAGTGGTAAAGGTTTACAGAGACTGGGAGCTGCAATAGACCATCTAGAACCCAACGGCGAGGATTAGGGGAAGGCCTCAGAGGATGAAGACGTAGAGAAATTGAGTGAAATAGAGAGAAAGAGAGAACATATAGATCCTCGCGCTGGAGATTCCGACCCGAGGTTCATCTGGAGAGATTAATGGACCGACGAACCGTACCGTCCCGCCCGCGATATTTATGACTGTTTGGCTAACATCTCCCACCCCTCCCTTCTCCCTCCTCTCGTCCCATCCCTTCCCTCCTCCTCCTCCTTCTCCTCCTTCTCCTCCTGCTGCAGTGAAGAGACGAGAGGACACGCAGACACCACTGAGTTCTCTTCTCGCTTCCTCTCGTCTGTGGAATTCAAGATATGATGTTTTTTGGAAAGTGGAAATGAAGCGACTGGAATCTGGTCAGTCTGCAAACCGTTCCGCTCCAGGTGTCGTGTCAGGTGAGTGTATTCCCGTCCACCTTCCTTCTTTACTTACCTTTTCCTTGCTTCTCCTGCGTAATACATACTCTCTTGTCTTTTCATTCTTTACTCTCTTTTTCTCTCTCACTCCTTCCTATACGTGTCTTTCATACTTTCATTCCTTCTCGTATAGTTTCCCTTTCTTCCCTCTAAAGACTGCCGTGCCGCCTAAGACATAATGTAAACCCTTTGGCCTTGGACTCACCATTTCGTTGCCCAGGAAGCGAGTGTAGCACTTTATGGTGACTCTCCCGCCGACTTGGGCTAAGATATCCGTGTTATTCTGCTGGTCTGGGTTAATCCGGGACAAGTGGGTGGCGCGGGACCTAGATGATGTGCCCTTGTGGCTGTGTTTCCCCCACGTTGTCCCCCAGC
>JAPQNM010000029.1:9203101-9208101 GCA_029783475.1 Metacarcinus magister | reverse complement strand
CTCCTCTCTCTCTCTCTCTCTCTCTTCTCTCTCTCTCTCTCTCTCTCTCCTCTCTCTACTCTCTCTCTCTCTCTCCTCTCTCTCTCTCTCTCCTCTCTCTCTCTCTCTCTCTCTCTCTCTCTCTCTCTCCTCTCTCTCTCTCTCTCTCTCTCTCTCTCTCCTCTCTCTCTCTCTCTCTCTCTCTCTCTCTCTCTCTCTCTCTCCTCTCTCTCTCTCTCTCTCTCTCTCTCTCTCTCTCTTCAAATCCAGATTAGACAAACATTTCCGAGAAACCGGTTTACTTTAAAAAAGGTTGTTAAGGGATTCATGGTGTAAAGTAACTCAGACTGGTGGGTGGCTGCAACTGTTGGTTATCGGGGTACTGGTGCATCCACCCGTGATCCGACGTAAACGAGAATCAAATCTCTACCTGGACAACAGTTGCAGTATAAATCCTTCTGGTCTGTGTCTACTTCACTGGTTCCCATTTGATATGAACATAAAATTTAGAGTAAACAATTCGAGCATCTATGAAACTTATATCCTTGTGTCCCTATATCTCAGTTTAGAAGTGTAATGGCAGTAATTTCATTCAATATAAATAATATTCCCCATCCAGGATGTACCATCACTAGTGGTATTGTAGTCTAGTTTAGTCTAGTATAGTATAGTATAGTATAGTATAGTAGTCTAGTCTAGTATAGTATAGTATCCTCCTCTATTTTCATTATTTACTATAAAATGTCCATGGCCATGTTTTCCACAAGGTCATGGTGTTCCCTTCTATCTGTTTTTCCTGCTGGCATGTTGCCGGAGGGAGAGGAGGGTGGGAGAGAGCCTTTTTCTGTTATATCCTGTTCTCAAACTCTTAGTGCCCTTGTAGTAGTATGTAGTGCAGCAGATACCCTAGTTATAGACCAGTAGGTCTTCTGGTGTCTGTTCTTCTCATGTATTTTCATGTATTCTTTCTCTCTCTCTCTCTCTCTCTCTCTCTCTCTCGTCTCCTCTCTCTCTCTCTCTCTCTCTCTCTCGCTCTCGCTCTCGCTCTCGCTCTCTCTCTCTCTCTCTCTCTCTCTCTCTCTCTCTCTCTCTCTCTCTCTCTCTCTCTCTCTCTCTCTCTCTCTCTCTCTCTCTCTCTCTCTCTTTCTATTTTTCTCTCTGATATTTCCAACCTTGTTTATCGTAGAAAACTAGATTAAATCATTTCTAAAGTAGACACACTATATCAAACTGGAATTACACACACACACACACACACACACACACACACACACACACACACACACACACACACACACACACACACACACACACACACACACACACACACACACACACTAATTTTGCATTAGCCACCTCTGTCCCACGTTGGATGCCGGAGTAGGTGTAGTGTGTTGCAATGTTGCAGTGTATTGACAAACATGTGTTCTTGCAACACCTGCACACGAGGCGCGGTAATTGGCAGGTGATTCTCGTTCCTGCCCTTCCTCTTTACTTTTATTTTCTTCTCTTCCATCCTCAGAGTCTTCCCCTATTTTTTGTTTTTTATATCCCTTTTTTTTTATTTCTTACTTCGTTTTATTTTCTTTCTCTTGTCCTTCCTTTTGTCTTGCCTCTCGCTCTCTTTTTTTTTTCTTTCCTTTTTTACTTCCTGTTTTGCTTCCTTGTTTCCTTTCTCCATGTTTTCCTTCCTTCCTTCCTTCCTTCCTTCCTTCCTTCCTTCCTTCCTTCCTTCCTTCCTTGTTTCCTTCCTTCCTTCCTTTTTTCCTTCCTTCCTTTTTATCTTTCTGTTCTGCAATTTTAAAAGAAAACTACAATAGCTTTCTTCGGTAAACACGGCGATTGAATTATTTTCTCTTTATTTCATTATTTCATTTATTTCCTTTCCGAATTTGGATTCATTCTCTAACTTCCTGCTACCTAAATTATGGTTTACCTAATGTACTTATAATCATCACAACCTACGTATTGAAATCCACTACGAAACACTATTATTCTATTATTATCATTTATATTTTTTTTTCTCTTCCCCTCGTTTTCTTTTCTTCAAGTGTCAAAGAATTCAGCGGAGATGGTATCCAGGTTTCCTTTTCTTGCCTTCAGCTGTGGTACGAATGTTATCAGACCATAAATGTTTCTTGCGGAGCCACTTCATTTGGGGCGAGGGGTGAGGGCTCTTCTGTAGGGCCGCCGAGGTGGACTCAAGAGGAGAGAGGAGACAAGGCAAGGGTTCTCAAACGCCTCTCTCCGTCTCCCTCACACTCTCTCCCATTAACGCTTCTCGCCTGCTTCCTCTCCGAGCCTCTCCCATCCTCTCTCCACACACACACACACACACACACACACACACACACACACACAGACACAGACACAGACACACACACACACACACACACACACACATACACACACACACACACACACACACACACCCACACACACTTTCCCTCCCTCCCTCTCTCGCTTTTCCTCTTCCTCTCTCTCTAGCTCGACAAAGAAGCCCTCAATTTTAACACCGCCAGTCCTTCGTCCTAACCACACACGCATAACCTTGATTCCTGCGAAGTCGAGTGTCCGAGCCCTAGACTTGAGGCGTTTTTAGCATCGGGAAAGAGATAATGAGGGCGGGATGGGCGGCAGGCTACCAGTGCTTCTATCGTTGTGCCCTCGGCTGCCAAATAATGAGGCTCTGGGGAGGGGAAGTGAGAGCGAGACCTCTTCCCATTTGCCTCGGCGATACCCTCCGTAACAGCCAATACAGTAACGCTTCGCTGCTCTCTTGGTGACGTTAGGAAGGAAAGATGATTCGTGTTTGCACTTCTTAGGGAAATCTTAACAGTCTCTTCCTCCTCCTCCTCCTCCTTTCCTTCTCCTCCTCCTCCTCCTCCTCCTCCTCCTTATCCTTCTCCTTCTCCTTCCTCCTCCTCCTCCTCTCCTCCTCCTCCTCCTCCTCCTCCTCCTCCTCCTCCTCCTCCTCCCGTTTTCTTCTTCTTCTTCTTCCTCCTTCACTTTAATTTTCTTATTGTTATTAAAGTTTGTGTTTCATTGCATGTTCTTGTGTTGCTATTGTTGAGTGTGTCATTGAATATTGATTTCCATTTTTTTTTTCATCTCTCTCTCTCTCTCTCTCTCTCTCTCTCTCTCTCTCTCTCTCTCTCTCTCTCTCTCTCTCTCTCTCTCTCTCCTCTCTCTCTCTCTCTCTCTCTCTCTCTCTCTCTCTCTCTCTCTCTCTCTCTCTCTCTCTCTCTCTCTCTCTCTCTCTCTCTCTCTCTCCTCTCTCTCTCTCTCTCTCTCTCTCTCTCTCTCTCTCTCTCTCTCTCTCTCTCTCTCTCTCTCTCTCTCTCTCTCTCTCTCTCTCTTTTTTTACGTATCAAACATTTTTCTTTTCTACACTTAGCTTTCAGGCAACTTATTACTACTTTACACTTTATATTTACCTTCCTTCCTCCTGCCTTAGAGTATAACGTCTCATGGCACAGAATTTTATCTTTGCCGCGAAGAGGAAAAGAAAGTATTATTTTTTCCCACCCCCCCGAATCTATCTTACTCCTACCGTTTCTCTTTTTATTTCCTTATCTTCGTTTCTGAGTTTTCTTATCATTGAACTGAAAACCCTATAAGTTCTAAGGTTACCGATGTTTTTCACTCCCATAAAAGTACATACCTAAAGGACTGACTACTGAGTTTTCCTTTAGGTGACATGAAAATACTCCGTTCTTTCCCCGTCTGTGTGCGTTTATTGACGGTCATGATGGTAAGAAGCTGTCTCGTTTCACTCCTCCTCACATCATTATCATTACCATCATTATTATTATCATTATCATCATTATTACCATTGTATTTATCATTATCATCATCATCATCATCATCATCATTGTCATCATCATTATCGTCATCACGCTACACAGAACTTGTCTAAAGGAATGTGAGTAAAAATAACACATTTTGTTTGTCCTTTTACATTCGCAATTGAACGCTGTGGTCTACTCTACTTTTCTCTCTCTCTTTCTCTCTCTCTCTCTCTCTCTCTCTCTCTCTCTCTCTCTCTCTCTCTCTCTCTCTCTCTCTCTCTCTCTCTCTCTCTCTTTATTACCGCGTCCTCCATCATACCTTCCATTCGCGTACACTCTCTTCAACCCTGAGTCTGCTCCTAATTGTGTTGCATCAAGTCTGTGTGTATGCACGCGCGCGGCGGCCTGCTCCTTGGGCTCCTGTAGTGGCGAGGAGGAGTCATACAGTAATTATAGAGCCGTAATTGCATTCACTAACAGGTGTATATAATCTGGAAGCATCGTTATCGCTACCTCCTCCTACCCATGGCGGTGGAGGTTGAAAGAGAGATACCTCCCACTTCTCCTCCTCTCCCCCCAATCCCTATTACTCCCCCTCTTCACCCCCCCTCCCCCCCCTCCCCCGCCCCCGCCTCTAACGCTGAAAAGGATGTTTGTGAAGTCAAGTGTTTGTGATTGAGTGTTTGTGAAGGATGGTGGGTTTTGTGTGTGTTTGGAGGACAAGGGGTGATAATGAATAATAATGATAGTGATAATGATAATGATGGTGGTGGTGGTGGTGGTGGTTTTGGTGGTGGTGGTGGTTTTGGTGGTGGTGGTGATGGATGGTGGTGGTGGTGGTGGCGGTGGTGGAGATGGTAGTGGTGGTGGTGATGATGATAATAATGGTGATGGGAATAGATTTTTTTGGTGTAGTGGAAGTAATTGTTGTTGTTGTAGTGGTAGTAGTAGTAGTAGTAGTAGTAGTAGTAGTAGTAGTAGTAGTAGTAGTAGTAGAAGTAGCAGTAGTAGTAGTAAAAGTAGTAGCAATTGTAATGATGATAATGATAATAATAATAATAATAATAATAATAATAATAACAACAATAAGGATAATAATAGTAATGATTATAATGCGTACAATAATTTCATCATCATCACTAATTTTTGTCATGTACCTGGTTGGGCTGACAGGTAAGCCAGAACCACCTGCTGACCACTACACGAATGGGAAATAAGTATAGAGGGAGG
>JAPQNM010000029.1:9195601-9198101 GCA_029783475.1 Metacarcinus magister | reverse complement strand
AAATGTTCAACTTGCAGCCAGACATTAATAATTTATTTGAAAACCTGCAGAGTAGTGGTGAGGTGCAGGTCAGTTTGACGCACCAAGGTGTTCCACAGTCGGCTGTAGCGCGATGTGAAGGAGCGGAGGTAATGTTCCGTCCTTGCGTAGGGAACATTCACTTGATGGTCAGCGTTGTGGGCCGCGCGGGTAGAATGCGATGGCAGTGCCGATGTGTTGAGACGCAGCCTTGCTAGTTGTGGGAGCTTCGTCCTGTGTACCTTGTACATACATGACGCACATGCCTGCCACATCACGTCGCTGCTGGAGAGGTTGGAAGTTCCGTGTGGTACCTTCAGTAGCTTTCAGCCGAGCCAGCCGCTGGGCTCCAGGAGACCGAGGTACGATGGGGGGCAGGAAGACCATGCTAGGGGCGAGTATTCCATCAGGGAGCGGACTTGGGATTTGTAGAGTGTGTCTACTCCCTGAGCGTCCAGAAGATGAGCGATGCGCCGAACATAGCTCAACTTCCAGGCAGCATCCTTGGCGACCCTTCTGACGTGGTTGGTGAACTGTGTCGAACTCAACCCCAAGGATGTTAACTGACTCCTGGAGGTGAATTTTTCTGCCTTCAAGGTGAATGATGTTTTGGTGTGGATTGATGGCATCTTGTCTTCGAGAGATGAGCGTGGCTTGGGTTTTCTCTGCAGCGAAGGTAACTTGCCATCTCTTGCCCCAGGAGGCTATGCTCTGCAGCGTCTGGTTGATGCGGGAGACAGTGGTGTGGTGCTTACTCCTCTCACTGGTGAATGTGAGAGTACAATCGTCTGCATACGCTGTTGCTTCAGGGACCAGCTGGAGGAGGTCATTAAAGTACACGTTCCATAATAATGGTCCGAGTACACTTCCTTGGCGAACGCTGGCTTTGACGGGGTGTTCAGAGGAGGTGTGCCCATTGACCACCACACGCAGAGTCCTACCATGGAGGTAGTCTTGGAGTAGGAGTAGAAGGTCACCACAGATCCCCAGACTTTTCAGCTTGGTGGTGATGCCTTGATACCACACCCTATCAAAGGCACCAGCGATGTCAAGGGCGACAACAAAGGTGTCTTTGCCACGGTCAAGGGAGCGGTTCTAGGCTGCTGAGTGAAGAAAAAAGAGATCTGCTGCGGATCTCCCCTGTCGGAAGCCAAATTGCCGGGAATTTAGCAGGAGGTGAGAGTCAAAGAATTTTGTCAGTTTTGCGGCGATGATTAACTCAAAACTTTCCCAAGTACGTAGAGGAGGGGGATGGGGCGGTAGTTTTGAGGGTCACCTCTGCTCTTTTTTTTTAATGGATGGCGTAGACTCTCGCTACTTTCCACTGAGTTGGCCACTGTTGAGGTGAAAGGCACTTCTGGAAGAAGAAAGCAAGGGGCGTAGCAAGTTGTGTGGCGCATCTTTTCAGTATATGAGGACTGATGTTATCAGGCCCCAGCGCTTTCTTGGGATCAACTCGTTTGAATTGTTGCAGCACCTCCTCCTTAGTGATGGTGATGTTCCCTAGTGCAGCTTTGGTGAGGGTAGGGATTGCAGGAGGTGCACGATCTGGGTCAGCGACTGACATCTTGGTGGAGAAGTGAGCAGCCAATAATTGTGCTTTATCATGGTCGTGTGTGACAACAGAGCCATCAGGTGTTGACAGTGGTGGGATGCTGTCGTCGGGGGAGAAACCCTGTTGTTGCTTGATGCTGCTCCACCACTCCTTATTACCCACTGACTGGCCTGTAAGTTTCTGCTTGAGGTGATCCTTCCAGCTTTTCATTGCATATTTCTGGATTATTTTCATGTGTTTGCAGGCCAGTTTGTGCAGGTGTTTATTTCTTCTAGTAGGGTGGGATTTATATCGTAGCCAGGCCTTGCTCTTTCTGTCTGCTGCCTTCCTGCATTGAAAGCCAAACCAGGACTGGTCTCCTGGTTTAGACTTGTATGTCTGGCTAGGCACAAACCTTCTTTGGTAGGATAGAAGGGTTTCACTGATGTTCCTTATTTGTGTGGCGACGTCTCCCACAAGCACGGCAGACCACACAATGTTGGTTAGTGCTGCCCTCATTGCATCCCAGTCCCCTTTGTCCCATAGCCAATTGGTGCGAGTCAGTCCTTCATCTCGGATAATGGCCAGCTTGATCTTGGTAAGAACAGCTAGATGGTCGGAGTATCCAACTGTTGCTAACGGGCGGCAATTGACCATGTTACTGGGCAGGTCCGTGATGACAGGGTCAAGTGAGGACCCTGAGATGTGGGTGGGGAAGTCGACGTGATTGTTGAGGCCAAACACCGTAGGCATGTCGTCAAACTGTCTCTGCACAAGGTGTTGGTTGAGGTCACCCGCAATGACGAGGTGCTTACAGGAGTGCTGGAGGAGCAAGGCATCCAGGTTGGTGGTTAGGTAGTGTAGGGGCTCACTACCTTGCCACTTTGGACGGTAACACACGCAGAGAAGGAGGGAGTCTTGGGTGTGTGTCCACAGTTTGAAGAACAT
>JAPQNM010000029.1:9180601-9183101 GCA_029783475.1 Metacarcinus magister | reverse complement strand
ATGGTAATAAGGATACTGGGATGGAATATTGTTGGTGGCAGCGAGGTGTGATGGGAGGAGGACAGTCGAGAATGGCTGTGTAGATTTCGTGGTTAATAGTTATTAGTGTGGTGCAGGTGTGGTAAGATGGGGAGTACACTGTGAATTATGAGGTTGTGTAATTGTGAGGGAAAGTATGAGGAGGACTTAGGAGCGTTGTGAGAGGCGGTGAGGCTGTGTGTGTGTGAGGTAGTGTGGGGAAGGAAGATGCTGAGTGTGTGTGTGTGTGTGTGTGGTGTTAGGTAGCATTGTGTTGGGGGTTTACAGGTGAGATGCAATCAGGTGTGTGGAGACTAACTAGTACGTGTTATTGGAGGTGTTGAGGGTGACTTGTCGAAGGTAATGAATAAAGATAGATAATATACTAATCTGAAATAGACGAAAAATTATTCAGAAATATGTGTGTGTGTGTGTGTGTGTGTGTGTGTGTGTGTGTGTGTGTGTGTGTGTGTGTGTGTGTGTGTGTGTGTGTGTGTGTGTGTGTAGCAAGAGAACAATAGTGACCAGCGTACGTATATTAACACACACGGCTTAAGACAGAGGCTTAAACACACTCCCTCCGCTAAATGAACACAATTAGACAGACAAGCAGACAGAAATAAACAGAAGGCAACTCCCTAAGTCTACATGACACACACAAACACAGGTACGACCCCAGGTACTCACACAGGTCCTGAACGACTGCCATCACCACCACCAGCAGTAACAGGTAGCGGCCCATGGTCAGCACACACAGCGACTGCCTTGAACAGCGAATGATGAGCGAACAAAAAAGTCAGTTCAGTCCAAGAATCACGAGAATTAGTCTTGAGCTCACCGCCTCCAGTTTTTTATTCAGTTCTTCCAAGTGTGAAAAGTCCTCGCTTGTGTGGCGGATTAAGTTATTTTCCAGGATTTGTACTCTTTTTTTAATGTGTCAGTGGTGTTGGCCGAGTGTTCGAGGGAGGTGTGAGGGAGGTGAAGATGAGGTGGTGAGGTTGAGGCGTGAGGGATGACACAAGGGCTGAGTCTTCCAAGATTGGCTTGTTGTATGGAGACAATGCAGTACTGAGTTGTTTTAGCTGTAAGTGGCGTTGTTCAGAGCCACGCCTCCGAGGGTCATGATGGTGGCGTTAAGGAACGTGTCGTGGCAGCTCCGTCATGGTGCCGAAGGAGGCGTGGTGGCGGAGCGGCGGGCGGCGAGCGGCAAGGTTCCAGTGGCGGCAGAAGAGGCGGAGCGTAGCGTGGCTCTCCGCACCACCGCCAGCATGACACTGCCCGCCCTCCCGTTGTGTCCAGCTAGGTCACACTTCGCCCCGCCCTCACCCTCCGCCTCCCCCACAAACACACACATACACGCTGGATCATCTACATTTCTTGGGCATCTTTCCCCCGCCGGCGTCGCAGCCCCACGAGTCGACGTGTCAGAACCACTGGATGTCATGTCCAAACTTCACGTCGGGTGTATCCAAGTTCACGTCTGAATTATAAACTTTGCGAGATGGAGTATGCGAGTTTAGCGTGAGTCTTGCCGCGTGTTCACCAGCGATGCACCGCGAGGAAAGCCAAGCCAGCACGATGCTTCTCCTCTCCTACGCTGACGGGGCTTACTAGGTGACTAGATGCTGCCTGGACTCAGAGACGCTTCTAGGTAATGTGTCACACTTAGAAAAGGGTTGTTGAGTACTGCTTCAAACTCAAAGAAGGGCTGTTTGGGCTTAGAAATGGACTGTTGAGTACTGCTTAAAACTCAAAGAAGGGCTGTTTGGACTTAGAAAAGGGTTGTTGAGTACTGCTTCAAACTCAAAGAAGGGCTGTTTGGGCTTAGAAATGGACTGTTGAGTACCGTCTTTGTGGTTTACAGAGGGGCAATTGGGGACTATCTTCGGGGCTTAGAGAAGGGTTATTGGGGACCATCTTTAGGGCTTACAGAAGGTGTGGTAATTGCATGTATTCCCATATTTCACATCATCCTTTGAACACATCGTCTAATACATCTTCCAGCCTTCTAATATTGATGTTAGAAATGTCATGGTAGCAAACATTGTCTTCCTCCACGTCATTCTTATAACTAGGTGACATTTACTTCACTCGCTTTGCCTCACCTTTTTTTCCCACCCTCAAAAGGCAGGTATCAATAATTTGCACGTCCTTCTGGCTACCTAGCTTCTGATCCAATGCTCTTTCCTTGAGTATCTGATCCGAGTTAGACTTTCTACTCGATCACCTTCATGAAAAAAACAAACACTATCGGTTGTAGAGGAAGGGTTGGATAAGGGAAGAAAGAAAGAGGACGAATGATAGAAGAAAAAAAAAAAGGTATAAGGTATATAAAACCATACAATCAACCCTTTTCATTCCTCCCTCTTCCCCATTCCTACCCCCTCGTTTCCTCCCTTCATGTCCTTTCCCCTCGTCACTCCAGCCCATGTCCGCGAATCTTGGCACCTTCATCGCTTTCCCCTCGGACATTTCAGTCAAT
>JAPQNM010000029.1:9158101-9163101 GCA_029783475.1 Metacarcinus magister | reverse complement strand
TAGTCCAGGCCAGCTATATCGGTGGTTGTGGGGGCGGAGTATCTAGTACCCCTGAGACAAAGGAGGGCAGACCTGAGCAGGGAGGAGAGACGGCATCTCATCCAGGCGACAACGTGGCTCCTTGGCTGGTGCTTCTTTTATGCCATTACATCTGCCAGTCTTGAATAGAAACACTTAGCTTTGAAGCCCATCCCGCCGGACGTAGTGAAGACCAGGGGTGTGAAGCTGCCCTCATCAACATGCTGAATCCCCATACACCCTGATTTTCTCCTGTTCATTATTTTGGTGAGCGGTTTTACTACTACTTCTACTACTGCTACTACTACTACTACTACTACTACTACTGTTGCTACTCCTACTACTACTGCTACTCCTACTACTACTACTACTCCTACTACTACTACTACTCCTATTACTACTATTACTACTACTACTGCTGCTATTACTGCCAATACTACTACTACTACTACTACTACTACACACGTCATCACTCACTTGTTAATCTCGGTATAGGTTGTCAGGTAGGAGGCCAGCGGCACTTCTCCTTCAGTGCCAGGATTGAAACCCTTACGAAGGATGTCAAAATCTACCACCGTCTTCTTATCATTGTCTTTTTCCGGGTCCTCCTCCTCCTCGTTGTCGTCGTCGTCGTCGTCGTCGTCGTCGTCGTCGTCGTCGTCGTCTTCTTCGTCTTCTTTTTCTTCTTCTCCTCATTCATGTCCTTCACACCAACAACACCTTCCTGGGCGTCCATTCTTCCCTCGATGCTTTATCACCTGTAAGGAGGAGGAGGAATGTTGGAGAATTACAAAATATTTACAGGTAATTACGTTGAAAAATCAAACGGTAAACACAAAGGATTGATTACATACACGATCAGACACCATGAGGCTTGTTGGTGTATAACTGAACCACTATTACCACTAAACTATACGTGTGTGGGAGGACGGGATAGAACAGAGCAAGGCCGCTTCCCACCCATCCACCTTTCCCTTCACCAAGCAACGTGCACGACACGAAATAATTATACATGGAAACACATTACACAAAACGAACGCATGCAAATTTTACAACAAAAAAAATGAAATTAGAGGAAAATATTGTGCTTGAATACCACACATATATATACATATATATGTATATATATATATATATATATATATATATATATATATATATATATATATATATATATATATATATATATTAATTTATATGGTAGTGAGTCATTGTACAGGCAGATTAATGTAACTTTTAATATCATTATTATTATTGTTCATTACTTTGTTATTATTTTGATATTGTTTATTATTGTTATTATTATTATTATTACTGTTATTATCATTCTAGTTATTACCATTTACAGTGCAGGTACAGTACATCCTGTGGCGTGTGAGGGAAGGGAAGGGGAGGGGAAAAAAGAGAGAGAGAGAGAGAGAGAGAGAGAGAGAGAGAGAGAGAGAGAGAGAGAGAGAGAGAGAGAGAGAGAGAGAGAGAGAGAGAGAGAGAGAGAGAGAGAGAGAGAGAGAGAGAGACAGAGACTGTACAAAGCTCAAGTGAGGCCAGTCATGGAGTACAGTCCTCTCGCCTGGATGAGCAGCGCCCAGGGTCACCTCACGCTGCTGGACAAGGTTCAGAGGCGAGCAGAGCGCCTCATACAGCAAGTCCGTGACCAGCAGCAGCTGCAACAGTCACAACCCCACCACCAGGGGCAGCGCCAGCAGCGTCAGCGGCAGCAGCATCGGCGACAGCAGCAGCAGAGCAGCAGCAGCAGCAGCAGCAGCAGCAGCAACAACTGCAGCCACAACAGCAACAACAGCAATACCAGCGCCAACACGCCACTCCCGGTCCCGCCTGTCAATTGGACAGCCTGGAGCACCGGAGAAGAGTTGGTGCCCTCACAGTGCTGCACAAGGCGCAGGTGAAGCACACACCGCACTTGACAGCCCTGAGGGTCCCATGGAGGAGATACCAGCACATCACGAGGACGGTGGTGTCAAGTGATCTCCTCCTGGATGTCCCGCGAACCCACACAGCCAGCTGTCAACGCGCCTTCACCTGGGCCACAGCAACACTGTGGAATGCCTTCACAGCTGACGTTCTAGTCCATGAAATGACAACTCAGCAAGGGAAGGCAGCGGCCCACTCGTGGTGTCGCACACACCCTCCTTAAGTGCCGCAAAAGAACTCATGTGTGTATCTCCATCCAGAAATAGGCTAGCTTTCAGATAGAAGTTCTCCCGAAGGAGGGCCTCTTTATCTAGCCTCTTGTAATATATAACCCTTATAATCCACATATATATATATATATATATATATATATATATATATATATATATATATATATATATATATATATATATATATATATATATATATATATATAATGTTGACTTTGTTTAAATAAAAAAATTTTAAAAAGTGTGCGTGAGAGAGAGAATGTGAGTGTGATTGATTCTGGGGACTCTTCCAAGACATCATCACTGGACGTTGTGTCTGAAAGTGTGATGTTTTCTTCTTTTAGATGCTGTGAAGCATTGGACACCCGGCACCTTCCTGGCATGGCAAGCTCCTGGAAACATTAAAAGATTTCCCCATTAAAAGATTTCCCCAACTCCTGTACCAATGAATTCACCCTTGGCGGCGAATTATTGTTGTCTATAAGTCTTTCGCCTAGAACACAGTATATAGAGCAATAGTGTTGTTGTAATTAGATGCCATCCAGCTATAGTCTTGTTTGTGTCCATGTGTTACTGTATCTCCCTTTACCATGCCGTACACGCATTACATTACATTGTGCAGCATGGTAAGGAAGAAAATATTACATCTGGACACAGACTAACTAGAAAGATACAGTGTAAGGCGGCAAGTTTGTGACACGTTCCCCCAAGCAGGCAGGGTAGGTTTTATCTGTCGATGGCACTTGGTTACACGTGTTGTGCTTGTTTAGGAAAGCTTTCCCCTACAGTACTAGTGAAGTGTTAGTTACTTTACTATTGTATGAACTTAACAACGACCAGCTACAAAGGACTGGTGTTATTTATATTTTCACTGATTCAAAAACAACTCCGCAACCCTCTAAATGACAATGCCGCAGTAGTACAGGTAAGCTACACATGCCACCCCTTTAAAGCCCATTAACTATATTCTACTCAACTTGCTCCTTCTACACGACACCTGAAAAGTGTCTGGCAGCTGCTCCTTGTTCCCACTTCAAGGTGTCAACGCAGGAAAGAAACGAGACAATCTTCGAGGACAGTTTTGCTTTTTTATGTGTAGCCAACCAGGAACAAACATGAACTTCTTGGTGGTGACTTTCGTCGCTCAAGCTGAAGAGAAAAAAAAGTTCATTGTTGTAATAATCATCGTTCACCAAACTGAAAGGAAAATGGAATTCTATTTTTTTGGAATTATTTAACTATCAACAACTGACAAATTTACACTACTACCCATCTCGATATGAACAAATCAAACACTTATAAACCTTTACACACATTAATAAATCAGCTACCTAAGCGTGGCAATTATTCAGGTAGTGTTCAGGTAAGTTAATTAGCTGTCAGTCTGCCGTGCGTTTCGTAATGAGTGATAATTTAGGGAAAAGGAATTAAGCCACACTGCAGACAGATGACAAGAAGCGGTAAAAAAATTAATTTGATGATACAGGTACGATATGCAAACTATGAGAGAGAGAGAGAGAGAGAGAGAGAGAGAGAGAGAGAGAGAGAGAGAGAGAGAAATAAAAAATTCTTATTGATTCCCTACCATCTGTTACCTTACTACTACTACTAATAATAATAATAATAATAATAGTACAACTTCTACTGTTACTCTTCCTCCTCTTGTTGCCGTCTTTTTCCACATAATTTATCCTTCTGTCTTATGTGTGTCCTCCCCCAATGGCTCGAGTGAATCAGCTTTGAACCTGTAAAGCAAAACACTTCGATTAATTCACATAACCTTGAGCAGTTGTAGGACTGACTGGAGGGCCGCGTTAGACAAGAGAGGGAGAACTTTATTATTCATGACTACAATGAAGTGAAAACGTGAAGGAAAAGTCTTGAATTACACAAGTATTGGTCGCTGTACAAGCCTTTTTACATTAGACTATCGTTCAAGAGATTAACTGAAAAGTTGAAGATTGAAACATCGAAGAATAACTGAAAAATTTAAGACATTAAGAAAAAAAAATGAAGACAAAAAGAAAAATTGAAAACTGAAAAATTTAACAATAACTGAAAAATTGAAGACAAATAAAATGAAAAATTGAAGATTGAAAAAAATATTAAAATTGAAGACAATTTGGGAGAGGGTTACCGAACGGTATTTTCTGTACTGAGATAAAATGCACTATATTTTTTTTATAGGAAGCCATACCTGTCAAAATGTAAACAATACTTAAGCCAACCTGCACCAGGTAAGAACTGTATTGTTTTTATTTGCATATTATACAGAACATTTTTACACAAATATTCATTAATGTCATAGGTGATGATTCAATCTAATGATTAAATGGTAAACCAACCATTCCTTAAGTTAGCTCAAGAAAGTGTTCCATAAAATTATAATAATGCCAAAAGGGAATCACACACACACACACACACACACACACACACACATGAGGAGTGCGTGCGTGCATGCAAGAGTACATGGCCGTGCAAATGGTGGCTTTCAAACAGATTAACACAAAGTTTGCATAAATCCATCAGTTACACCGATATGCAGATAACTAGATTGAAAGCTGCCACTCTGCAACACTTGAGGTGATGAATGAGAGTGACGTGGAAAGGAATGAGGCAGATGGAAGGGAAAGGATGACAGGCAGACACTCAGAAATAAATAATGCAGGAGAGAGAGAGAGAGAGAGAGAGAGAGAGAGAGAGAGAGAGAGAGAGAGAGAGAGAGAGAGAGAGAGAGAGAGAGAGAGAGAGAGAGAGAGAGAGAGAGAGAGAGAGAGAGATCCACACCTCACCCACACACATGCACCATCAACACCACTC
>JAPQNM010000029.1:9138101-9150601 GCA_029783475.1 Metacarcinus magister | reverse complement strand
GCTTTAAAAGACGGTTGGATCAGAGTATGGATAGGAATGACAGGTGGGATGGCTAAATATTGGATTATTCCAAGGGTGGGGGGCAAGGAGCTGCCTCGTGTAGGTCATTAACTGGCCTCTTGCAGTCTCCTCATTTCTTATGTTCTTATGTTCTTATGTAAATTGGAAAGAATACAGAGAATTGCAACTAAGATGGCGCCAGAATTGAAGATCCACATAAAAGAAAAGATTAAAAGAAATGTAACTAAACACACTTGAAGAGAGAAGAAAAAGAGGAGACTTAATTACAACATGTAAATTGATGAACAACCTGGAAGAAACAGATAAAAAAAAATTATAATATTGAGAATAAAGGAAGAGGCTGGATATTTTAGGGAACTCAAGAAAACATTACAAAAAGGAATTTGCTTAAACGACACAAAAAAGTGAAGCTTTCCACAAGACCAGTATTTATACTTTGAATGGATTGCAAGAAGAGGTGATAATGGCAAGGAATGTACAACAACTGAAGAAAAAACTGGACAAATATAGATAGGGATACAGGCCCACACAAGTGTAGCTGTATATTATAACCATGTAAATATAACATACACATCACATTTGGAACACCTAACATATGAGGAAAGATTAAAAGAAATGCATCTTACAAGTTGTAAGATGCATTTCTTTTAGTCTGATGGACTGTTCAGGCATGTTGTGAAGATAGTAGAAGAATTTCAGATTAAAGACAAACTGGTTGGCAAGACTTATGATGGGGCGAGTGTGATGAGTGGGCATGTTAATGGACTGCAGAAAAAAGTTTTAGATAAGTATCCCCTTGCTATTTTTACACACTGCTATGCTCATATATTAAATTTAGTTCTTCAGCAAGGTCTTTCTAGCATTAAGCAGTGTAGAGTATTTTTTCAAACTCTGGGTGGTCTAGCAGCATTTTTTTCTAAGTCTTCTAAGCGAGTGTATGCTCTACAAGAATTTGTTGCAAGGAAATTGCCCACTGTTGCACCCACCAGATGGAATTTTACCTCTCGTTTAAGCAACACAGTTCAGGAATACAGGCCACAACTAGTAGAGTTTTTCCAGCACATTATTGAAAGCTCTACAGATTGGGACAATGACACTGTTGTGAGAGCACAAGAACTTAAGAGTTTTCTGCAAGATTTTCAAAGAATTGTTCTGCTTGAAATATTTTCTAAATTATTTGGATATACCGATGTGTTGTACAATGTGCTACAAAGCAAAGTGTTTGATGTCCTGTACTGCTGTAAGAACATAAATGAGGTTTCGCAAAAACTTATGCATGACAAAGAACACGAATTTGAAAACTTATGGGCTTCTGTTGTCTCTAGTAGAAGTAGTAGCAATGATGATGCCCAAATTTCCCAAAGATCTAAAAGGGTTAGTGTAATGGTTGATGAGGATGAAAAAAATTCTTATCTAACACTATCAGAATATAGTAGAAAGTGTATGCATGCAAATTAAGACCAGGTACTCTTCTCTTTCAAAGCTTGAGTTTTTCCAACTTCTTTGGCATGAGAAATATGAAGTGTACCAGAGACAGTTCCCTGATCACTTATTAACCAAGCTAAAGGATTTCTATGCCTCTCTCTTTGACTACATTCGCTTGAAGAATGAACTTGCTGTACTATATTCATCTCCTGAGTTTACAGACAAAAATGTACATGAATTAGTGGAATTCATGGTGAAAAACGGACTTAATTCTGGTTTCCAAGAAGCATCCGGTTGGCTGAATTAATCTTAACCATACCAAGCAACACAGCTTCAGCAGAGCACTCATTTTCTGCTCTAAAAAGAATAAATTCATGCTACCGTGGAGCACAAAGTCAACTGAGGCTGAGTGGCCTCAGTTTGCTCTCCATTGAAAAGAACTTGCTGACTGAAGTTAAAAAGAGAGGCTCTTTCTATGATGAAGTCATGAACAAGTTTATATAAAAAACACGAAGAATAGAGTTGAATTATAAGTAATCAAGTATGTCAACTACTCAACCATTCTACTGTGTAATTTAGGTGGTAAGCTTAGCTAATCAAAATTAATAAATTTAATTATTCTAAGTTTGCACATAAAATTTGCTTTATTTTCCAACTAACAGTATGAATAATTATAAAATTGTAATTACACACACACACACACACACACACACACACACACACACACACACACACACACACACACACATACACACAGTGATTCTGTCCATAACTAACATATACCTAATTACTGGTATTTACCTACAACTAGGTAAATACCAGTAATTAGGTATATGTTAGTTATGGACAGAATCACTGTTCAGTACACCCAGTGACAGAAACCACCATACGCCACAGCTTACAACGCAAAAAGAAAGAACACAAAAGGGAAAAAAATGAGGTGTGGGAAATCAGGATAAATAAAGTAGAGCTAGACAATTCAGGAATTGGATGAGAGAAAAGCAAAAGGACCAGATGGGGTGTCAGGATCCATCTTGAAGGAGTGTAGAAGAGAAATAGTTGAGCCAATTTATATAATTGAGTGTTTTCTTAAAACAGGAAGAGTCCCTAAAGAATGGAAAAGAGCTGATATAATGCCTATTTACAAAAATGGAAACAAAGAAAAACCATTTAATTATAGACCAATGACATTGACCAACATAGTGTGTAAGATATGTGAGGTCATCAAGAAGCAACGGATGGAATACTTAGAAAGAGAAGAAATAATAACAGATCGACAATTTGGATTCAAAACAGGAAGGTTATGTGTCAACAACTTATTACATTTTTACTCGAGATAGATAGATAAAACACAAGAACGAGATAAATGGGCGGATTGCATATATTTGAACTTAAAAAGGCATTTGATAAGGTTTTTTTTCTTTTCTTTTTTTTTCTTTATCCTTTACCTGTGGCGCCGGTAGGCTTAATGGAGGCCTTAGATGGTCAGCCTCCGCCCGTTAGTAGCGCAGGTTAGATTTTTTATGTGACGCCTTGTTTCTTATTGAGTTGGTATGCTAGCCACTAAGCCACCGCCTCTCCAAGGTTCCGCACATGAGATTACTATGGAAGTTGGAATATATTAAAGGACTGAAAGGAACATTAAAAAACTGGATGTAAGACTACCTGAAAGGAAGGGGAAAAAAAGGGTTAAAGGATAAAAAATCAGAATGGAAGGAAGTGAGAAGTGGAGTACCACAGGGATCAGTTTTGGCACCAATAATGTTTTTAGTATATGTAAATGACATGACAGAAGGAGTAAGTAGTTACATAATGCAGTTTGGAAATAATGCGAAATTACAAAGGAAGATAAGAAACCCCAACGATTGCCAAAAGTTACAGAATGATATATGAATGAAGTGGTGGTACAGTGGTCTACCGCTCGGGTATGCGAGCCTAGGGTCCCAGGTTCGAATCCCCGATATTCGCTGACCACTTTTCAATCTTTGATATCACCACCGAGTGGCCAAAGACTACCCAAATTGCTGCCATACTGTCCTCAGACAGGACTTACAACGTTATATGCATCTGAGGCTGTAACAGCGATTAGCCTCGCATGTTCTCAACATATTCAAGAGAGAACGTAAACATTTGAGGCGTCACTATAAAAATCTGATAACCTACGCCAAATAACAGGCGAGGCAAGTCCATCTGTGCCTCCATTAGCCTACTGGCACCAACGGTTAATGATATAGAAAAAAAGAAGAAAAAAAAAAAAAGACATGGGAAATGTAATTTTATGCAAAAAAAACCCCATGTATTGGAAATGGAAAAGAGTGGAATGAGACCCACATAAACATTTAAGTTATGACAAATTATTATTTCAATATAAAAAGAAGGGCAAGATTTGGAAGTGGTAATACAAGACAACTTATCACCAGAGAAATATGCAGATAAGTTATTTGGTGACACATTCATGATGCTAAGAAATATACAGATGGCTTTTCTTTTCTTAGATAAAGATATGATGAGAAAAATCAAAACTGCAATGATTAGACCAAAACTGGAATATGCAGAAGTAATATGGTCCCCGCACAAGAAAAAGCATGTGTTGAAACTAGAAAGAATACAGAGAATATCAACTAAGATGGTGCCAGAATTGGAAGACCTAACATAAGAGGAAACATTAAAAGAAATACAACTGACAAAACTAAAAGAAAGAAGAGAAAGAAGACTTAATTATAATATACAAATTGATGAATATCCTGGAATAAACAAATAGAAAAGATCTAATAATGAAAAGAAAAGGAGAGGTTAGATATTTGAGGACAAAATAATAGCAAAAAAGGAATTTGCTTAAACGACACAAAAAAAATTGTTTTCCCCAGATAAGTATAGACACTTGGAATGGACTGAAAGAAGAGGTGATAATGGCAAAGAATATACACCAACTGAAGGAAAAACTGAACAAATGTAGATATGGAGACAGGCCCACACGAATGTAGCTCAGGTCCTGTATATTATTTTTATATGTAAATACAACTAGGTACATAAATACACACACCTGCAGGAGGACAGGTGGTACAGGTGGCTGGACAGTTGACAATCATGTAGGCAGGGTTGTTGTTACACTCTCCATTCCTACCCCATCCCTCACAGCGTGCGTCGAGGTCCTGACAACCCCTCACTTATTGGAAGGATTGGAAGCAGTAGAAAGGAGCAGGGCTGTAGTTTAAGCATTAGGAATGAAGAGGGTAGTGGTTGTGAAGAGCAGAAGGTGAAATGGAAGTCAAATAGGCTTTCTAAACATGCTTTTGTACCATTTTCAAAAGACATTGCACATCACATGAACTATTGATTGACTGTGAAAGTGTGTTGCTATCTTCTCTGCATATTAAGCTAACGTTAATCAAACAATGTGTGACACCACAAGGTCCATCTATCTATATTTAATGCCTCTAATATTCCACACTCACCTCTAGACATAGGGCGACAGGTGCCACAGGTGCGCTGGCAGGCCACCTCCATGAAGTGTGGATTAGTCTCACAGTCACCTATCTCTGATAACTCCTTGCAGTCCACATCCTCCACGTCCTGGCAGTTCTCAGGGTCTTGAAACTCTGTCCATAAAGATAAGCATAACAATATACATCATCACCATCATCATCCTTAGCATCAATGTACTCTTGGTTTAGTCCACAAACTGAAACTAGAGATTTGCATTTTGGTTTTACTTGCCATGCAATTTAAGTTTGATGGTACCAATGTGTTCTTGTTTATTATATAAAGTATGATTTTCACTTATCACTTGCACCTGTTGAGTACTTTGAACAGCAACAATTTTTGTTTCTATTAGTTGGATGTCATCCTTTATCCGTGGTGCCGGTAGGCTTAATGGAGGCCTTAAAAGGTCAGCCTCCACCCGTTTGTAGTGTGGGTTAGATTTTTTAAGTGATGCCTCGTTTCTTATTTAGAGGCGCATGCTGCCAGCGGAAGCTCCTCATGGATATAGCTTTGCAGTCCCATCGAGGATAGTGTTATGGCAGCATGTGGGTGATCTTAGGCCACTTGGCCAATGAAAAGTGGGCAGCACGTGCCGGGGTTCGAACTCGGGACTTTGAGTTGGTATGCCCGACCGCTAGCCACTAGGCCACCAGCATGGGAACTTATGCAAATGGAGTGAAGTGTGGTGTAGAGGAATGAGTGAAAAAAAATACTTTGAGGTGATTTGGTTATTTTGAGAGAAAGCAGAGTGAAGAGTTTGTGAAGAAAGTATACGCAAGTGAACTTGAGGGCTCTAAAAGGAGAGAAAGGCCAGTTGTAAGATGGAAGGATACATAAAATATGTGCTGATATATGGGAGAAGGGCTTGAACAGGCAAGGAGAGAGTGTGTGCATAGGGAGAGGTGAAGGCTCTTCTGCCATGCTCAGTTGAAATATTTGCATCTCGGTTTTGCCTACAGAGGCACTTTCGCCATTTGACTTCATGAGTATATGCAATTCTGGTTGTGCTTTACACATGTTTTTTAGTGAGTTCCCTGCCAACTGGTGCAGCATCAAAGTAAACCTATGTCTGTGCTTGGTTCCTGTGCAGAAGAGTACTACTGCCTCAGCCTTATGACCAACAGAACAAGTAAGTAAGTCATCTGCCATGTTGTCAGTAGACTTACCTCCAGATACAATGTTGGTGAGAGGCTAAGGTCTGTTTCTAGACTCATACAGATTGACCCAGCTCTAAGTGGCCATGACTTTCTGGACATTAGTTCTCTTCACATGAAAGGAACTGATTTGTGTCTCCATAGTTTTCTTTCTTCTCTGTTCACATGTTTTGTTGACTTCACCCAATATTCTACTTTAGTACACCTTTGAATGCATATACATATACACTTTTCTCATTACATCCTATAAGTACTTTGGTTCTACAAGGTTACCTTAAGATGTAAATATTTTTTTTTCCTTTAATTGGTTCTTTTTTTCAATTTTAGCTAGAAAAGAATTTTGAGACAAGGTAACTTGGATTGGTATGAAGTTGTATTGCAAGTGTACAAGCTAAGAATGGGCATACAGCAGTGTTTCAAGGTTTGTTTTTTCCTTGCTATGCCTGTATTCTGAAATCTTTTCAGTAATAGCTTCTGATCTGTTAAATCAACCTTTTTTTTTCTTCATCAATTAACATACTGTATTTTTGAATCTGTAATTTTGCTAATCAATAATTGTACATTAACTCCTTTCTCAGGTATATGATCCTTTACAATCTAAGCAATTGTTCAACAATATTAAATCATGTTTACTTAATTCAGTTAAATAGTATAACATTTATTCCTTCACAACTGTTTTATATTCACTCAAAAATCGACCAACATCATTGGTTGCTCTTGAAATTTTCAATAATTTTTTCTATTTCTATTTCTTTTGTTCTATTTTCTTCCTTGCTTCCAGATGGAAAATTTACAACACTAAAATAAAATTGTAAATCTTAAGAACAGGAGCTCCACGTTGAGCTGACCCAAGTTAGCTTTACATATCATACTTATTGTCTTCAACACATCTGTGAAGCTTTTAATGAGTGTTGATCCCTACTTTACCCACATGGTAGAAATGAAATGGTCCTCCAATGGGTTACTTTTTTTGCCAAAGAGATAACTCATGTATCTTCTTCCTATAGTCAACAAGCTTCGGGATCCGTTGGATGGAGGAGCACATATACGTATAAAGGAAAAACATCCCTTTAAAAAAAAAAAATCCCAAAGGGAAGGGAATACATTTTCAAAAATTAAATTTAACCTTTCCAAATCTAACCTAACCTAACCTTTAAAATCTAAAGTACCAATAGTGGCCATTATTTCATTATTATTATTTTGACTTTTTTTCTTCTTTTTCTTCCTTTCCATTGGAGTTAGATTTGTGCATCATATACTCTTATACACCTCTTTAATTTATTTACTTATCAAGCTATTCATGGTCTTGGATATACCATTTTATATGGAGCTCAGTCCACATCTCATTATCTTTATACTTTTTCCAGGCTTGCTGTTTCTGCAATATCTACTTAATTTATAGGTAATTATGAAGAGTCGCTCGTCGCCTCCATATTAAGGTCAATGAGGTAATGCATATACACTCATACCTTGGTTTTACGAGTCTCCCTTTAACGAATATCGGAAGCAACGAAAAAAATCTGCAGCAGCCAACTCACTTTGTTTACATGAATATAATCACACGTGTACCTCATTACTCCATGGAATTACTGTATTATAGTGTATATGTACAGTGTATGGTTATATTATAGTGAATATATATAGTGTATGGGTATATTATAGTGTATATTTACAGTGAATGGGTGTATTATAGTGTATATTTACAGTGTATGAGTATATCATAGTGTATATTTACAGTGTGCGGGTATTATACACTGTCAGATTGGATAGTGTGCTTGATTAAATGTATACTACAATATTATTCCTCTTTCTTAGGTAATGTAATTGTTGATGTTAGCCAATACAGACAGTGTTGGTAACTACGGACAATCGGCATTATCGGACCGATGTTTCCCCCCTTTTGTCCGTTAAAACGAGGTACGAATGTATCTCAAAACAAAATATAAAAGTGGTAATGTTGAAAATGAAACTTGTATTGAGGGTAATTACAACTGATTAAAACCATCTCCCGACCTTCTCTCGAAACGTAATGGTAAAGGACATTACTTGACAAAATTCAACGCCACTTAGTAACCTCGTAACCTCCTAGTGGACAATATTAACGGCACAAAGCGTCTTTGAAGTTAGGTGACTCGAAAAAATTATCCAAGTCCCACACCATCGAAAATCTTGACACCAGTCACCCTTCGTGTCAGGGCTGGATGAACAACTGAGTGTGTTCGTGTGTTTGTTAATATAGGTGCATGCGCTGTATAAGTCAAGTGGTGTGACATTTTATGACGTTTGGTTGCCCAATGTCCAATAAAAACTCTTGATTTCTTTTTAGACAGTCAAACAAATGCACGTATATGTATCTCCGGGTGGAAAGGGTAGCCTCTCAAATTCTTTCCAGAGTCATAATGGCAGTCACGAGTTGTGTGTACAGTGGTTGCGTCTATAACTAATGGGATTTTATTGTGAATTTTTATTATAAAGATAACGTGGTGTTTTAACGAAGACAGTCCAGTGTACTAATTGTAAGTTGCAAACAGTGTAACTGTTACTGTGTCAGACTTCAAAAGAGCTTTTCTTGAGGCTGGAACATCTACTTTTGATTAAGGTATTTATCGTAATTTGAAATAGGTTGATCTGTATGGTTTGTCTAGTTTGGTGGGTGGGACCAATGGAGGCGAAACTCCCTAGCTAGGTTAGGTTACGATAGTTTAGGTTAGGTTGAGAGTGGGTGGGTCTGGGCTGGCTTGACCCCCCTAATTAAAAGACTATTACGTGAGATTAGGTTAGGTTAGGTAAGGTCTGGGGGTCTTGCCTCCCAAGTTAAAAGCTTATTACGTGAGTTCAGTTCAGTTTAGGTTAGGTTGAGGGGGTCTGGGTGCCGTATTCCCCTCGGATCAGTTTAGTTTAGGTTAGGGTTGTGTCGTTGGGGGATCTGGTTCGGTTATATAAGCTTTTTATATTTTTTAAACTCAAAAACTAGGATTTTCACCTTAGATTTTTCCGGATTGTCATATATAGCCTATATTTGCCTCCCCCACCCAAACCCCGCTTTCCCAAGTGGTCCCCAAGCTTGTTGGCTATAGGGGAAAAGAAAAACAAGAATAGGTGTATTGGCTTAAACTGCAATTTTACCATGAAAACATACAATAGTTATTACTTACATATCATAGTTACTGCTTTGTAATTAATACAGTATTATTTTACATCTTCACCAAAATGCTCTAGAGAATTCATGGTTATATTTCTGCATTACCTGATGCATTTTGAGAAGGTTTTCTTTAATTACATTTCCGTCGCAAATTCTTAGTTTGTGAGATATTCAATGTTTTCTGTGAGACTTTCTCTTCGAAAAATAAAGTTCAGTTTTGGGTAAAAGTGCAGAATAAGGCCTTCTGCCCTTTCTTTATTCTCTCCTTCCCTACATACTATACATAGTGTACTCGACACATCTGTGAAAGTTTCAGGCGGGGGTCATCATTATTTACCTCGCAAAATGTTTTTGAAGTTATGTTAGGTTAGGTTATGTTAGGTTAGGTTACGTTGTGGTTAGGTTAAGGTTGCTAGGTTAGGTTAAGGTTGTTAGGTTAGGTTACGGTTATGTTATGGTTAGGTTAGGTTAAGTTAGGTTAGGTTCGGTTCAGTTAGAATCGGTTATATAAATTTTTTACATTTTATTACCAAAAAGTTAGGGTTCTCAACCTTAGATTTTTTTTCTGGATTTGGGTAATAAAACGTAAAAATCTTATATAATCGAACATAGCTGAACCGAACCTAACTTAAGTATACCTAACCATAACATAACCGTAACCTAACCTAACAACCTTAACCTAACCATAACTTAACCTAACCTAACCAACCTAACATAACATAACCTAACATAACTTCATAGACGTTTTGCGAGGTAAATAATGGTGACCCCCGCAGATGTGTTGAGTACACTATGTATAGTATGTAGGGAAGGAGAGAAAAAAGAAAGGGCAGAAGGCCTTATTCTGCACTTTTACCCAGTTTTGTTTGAACAAAGTTCTGTTATTTGTCAATGTAGGTTAAGGTTTGGTTAATATAGGTTATGGTAAAATTTTACATCTTCACCATAATGGCGTTTGTTTACGTCTCCATCTTCAGACTGCACCTCGTCCAACACCCTACTTTTGGTCATAGAGAACATTTGATAGCTTCTATATTAACCTAACCTAACATAACCTATATTAACCAAACCTTAACCCACATTGACATATAACAGAACCTTGTTCAAACAAAACTAAACTTTATTTTTCGAAGATAAGGTCTCACAGAAAACATTGAATATCTCACAAACTAAGAATTTGCGACGGAAATGTAATTGAAGAAAACCTTTTCAAAATGCATAAGGTAATGCAAAAATATAACCCTGAATTCTCTAGAGCATTGTGGTGAAAATGTAAAATAATACCTAGGTTATGTACTAATAGCACCTCCTCACGGATCACCAAAATATTGACATAGGTGATAAGGTATGTAATGTACAACACGTTTGTGTTGGTTTTATTTGGGGGACGGCCTTAGTTTGGCCACAGAGGCTCTTTAAAAATCTGGTAGGTGCCTCAAATTTTAAGTCCACACAGATGTTGAGTTATGGTTAGGTTAAGATTGTTAGGTTAGGTTACGTTTATGTTATGGTTAGATTAAGTTAGGTTAGGTTCGGTTATATAAGATTTTTACATTTTATCACCTAAATCCAGAAAAAATCTAAGGTTGAGAACCCTAACTTTTGGCTAATAAAATGTAAAAATCTTATATAACCGAACCTAACTGAACCGAACCTAACCTAACTTAACCTAACCATAACATAAACGTAACCTAACCTAACCATAACTCAACATCTGTGTGGACTTACAATTTGAGGCACCTACCAAATTTTTAAAGAGCCTCTGTGGCCAAACTAAGGCCGTCCCCCAAATAAAACCAACACAAACGTGTTGTACATTACATACCTTATCACCTATGTCAATATTTTGGTGATCCGTGAGGAGGTGCTATTAGTAAGATTTACCGGTTAGGTTAATAAAGAAGCTATCAAATGTTCTCTATGACCAAAAGTAAGGAGTTGGACGAGGTGCAGTCCCAAGACGCAGACGTAAACAACCGCCATTATGGTCAAGATGTAAAATTTTACCATTAATACATTATGATTGGAGTATGATTATCACTTACCACGTTTCCTAGTTCACTACACTAAATAATGTTAACACTGTGACCAACAAACACTAATAAGTTAGTGTTGGTAAATCTTACTAATAGCATCTCCTCACTGATCACCAAAATATTGACATAGGTGATAAGGTATGTAATGTACAACACGTTTGTAGTGGTTTTATTTGGGGGATGGCCTTAGTTTGGCCACAGAGGCTCTTTAAAAATCTGGTAGCTGCCTCAAATTCTAAGTCCACATAGATGTTAAGTTATGGTTAGGTTACGTTTATGTTATGGTTAGGTTAGGTTCAGTTCAGTTAGGTTCGGTTATATAAGATTTTTACATTTTATTACCCAAATCCAGAAAAAAAATCTAAGGTTGAGAACAATAACTTTTGGGTAATAAAATGTAAAAATCTTATATAACAGAACCTAACTGAACCGAACCGAACCTAACCTAACCTAACCATAACATAAACGTAACCTAACCTAACAACCTTAAACCTAACCATAACTTAACATCTGTGTGGACTTAGAATTTGAGGCAGCTACCAGATTATTAAAGAGCCTCTGTGGCCAAACTAAGGCCGTCCCCCAAATAAAACCACCATAAACGTGCTGTACATTACATACCTTATCACCTATGTCAATATTTTGGTGATCAGTGGAGATGCTATTAGTAAGATTTACCTTAGTGTTAAAACAAACTCTAACCAGTGTAGGAGATAACATTAATCATAAACAAATACCATGATTCACCTTAAGTTGGTCATTGTCATGCGACGTAATGGCAAAGTGCATGTATTTTGTTTGGTAACTCCCACTAACACCTCCCTATAAGGCTAAATAAGGCTATGATGTTAATTACTATGTAACTTACCTGTCAGACGTGGACTGTCCGTAGCTTAAAGCAATGCAGAATAGTGATGGATTTAAGAACATAATAAGGCGACGCACAAGTTTCCGTTCTGGCTGTAGGAGTGACTCCTGGCAAGCCGCTTCCGCTCACTTCTCGCCCGCGGCACTGACTGATCCGAAAAGTATTCGAACCTCTTTGACTACGTAAAATGTTTTAAACACTTTGTTGTTGTTAAAGTCGCATATTACTTTTTTTTCTTTCTTACAGCAAAGGGAAGTTAAGTACCAGCGGTAATTGGTTATTCATATTCAATTTATTATATATGTATGATAATAATTTCGGGTTATCATTTATCAATTTAATGAACTTCAGCTTATAACAATAGGTATCAC
>JAPQNM010000029.1:9130601-9133101 GCA_029783475.1 Metacarcinus magister | reverse complement strand
CCTTGTCCCCCCACCCTTGGAATAATCCAATATTTAGCCATCCCACCTGTCATCCCTATCCATACTCTGATCCAACCGTCTTTTAAAGCTACCTATTGACTCAGCACTTACTACGTGTCTACCCAGCCTATTCCAATCGTTCACCACTCTGTTAGTGAACCAATATCTACCTATGTCTGTCCTGAATCTAAGTTTTTCTAGCTTGTACCCATTTCCACGTGTCCTATCCTGACTACTAAATTCTAAAACCTGATCAATGTTTCCCTTATTAATTCCTTTTACCCATTTGAAAACCTCAATCATATCCCCTCTTGCCCTCCTTCTCTCTAGGGAGTGGAGATTAAGATGTTTTAACCTATCTTTGTAGGGTAAATTTCTCAGCCCCTGAATCATCTTGGTCATTCTTCTCTGGACTGCCTCCAAGGAGCCTATATCCTTTCTATAATAAGTGGACCAAAACTGAGCTGCATAATCTAGGTGGGGTCTTACTAGCGCTAAATACAACCTCAGAATGACCTCAGAACTCCTATTTGTCACACACCTACTAATAAATCCCAGTATCTTGTTGGCCCTATTTCTAGCTATAATACACTGTTCCCTGGGGCGCAAGTCACTGCTTATTTGAACTCCTAAGTCCCTCACACTATATGACCTTCCTAAGGTATTGTCATTTAATGTGTAGTCTACAGGCCTATTACCTTTACCTACGCTCATAATGCTACACTTGTTAACATTAAACTGCATCTGCCATTTCTCTGACCACTCGTACAGCCTATTTAAGTCATCCTGCAGCATCCTAGCATCATCTAAATTCTTTACCGGTCTTCCTATCTTTGTGTCATCGGCAAATTTACTGATATCACTGTTTATTCCTGTCTCTAAGTCATTTATATAGATTATGAATAACAACGGTCCTAGTACTGATCACTGTGGTACCCCACTAGTGACATTACCCCATTCTGATTTCTTCCCATTAATCTGTACCCTCTGTTCCCTACTAGTAAGCCATCCCCTAATCCACTCTAGTACCTTCCCACCTATGCCATGAGCCTTGACTTTACTTAACAGTCTCCTATGGGGTACTCTGTCAAAGGCTTTACTGAAGTCCAAATAAACTATATCATACTCGTCCCCCTTATCTATGGTTTCAAATACTTTCCTATAGAAGGATAATAAATTTGTCAGGCAGGACTTCTCCTTGCTAAAACCATGTTGACTATGTCTAATTAGCTTGTGTTCATCTAAATGTTTTCTAATTGCCCTTGCTATGATAGCTTCTAACATCTTGCCTACCACTGATGTTAAACTGATTGGGCGGTAGTTACTACTTTCTGCCTTATCTCCTTTCTTGAATATAGGAACTACATTTGCCTGCCTCCATAGCCTAGGTACTACTCCTGTGTCTAGGGATTTTCTAAAAATCATCGCAATGGGTTCAACGAGTTCTTCTCTACATTCCCTAAGAATCCTCGGAAAAATGTCGTCCGGCCCTGGAGATTTAGTCTTTTTAAGTCTATCTATTTCCTTGCTAACTACTTCCCTACTTATGACTATTTCACTTAATTAATCAACCTCTTGTCCCCTAAAGATCTGTACTGGCTCCAGTTCCCTACCCGACTCTTCCTGAGAAAATACGGACAAGAAGTATTTATTTAATTCCTTACTAATTTCCTCACCATTTTCTATCAAGCTGCCATCCATTCCTTTAAGAGGTCCTATTCTTTCCTTTGTTTTAGCCTTGTACAGCTGATAGAATCCCTTTGGATCCTTCTGGGCATCTCTAGCTATCCTAACCTCATAATTCCTCTTTGCGGTCCTAATATCCTTTTTAACTTTCCTAGCTAGGTCATTATACTGCCCTACTACCTGTACTTCTCCCCTTTTAATTCTCCTATAGAGTCCCCTTTTTAATCCAATTTCCCTTCTAATACTGCTATTCATCCATTTTGGATCATTTCTATTTGACCTAATCCTCCTCTTAGGTATATACTGTTCCTGCCCATGTATGAATTTCCCTAACTATGCTATTATAATGTAATTCTACCTCAATGTTTTGATCCTCCTCTCTGCCTACTCCTATTCCCTCCCAATCTATACTCTGGAGGTGGTGTCTGAGGCCCTGGTAATTGGCTTTTCTAAAATCTGGTACTAAAGCAATGTTTTGTTCTACCTCCCTCTTTGCATTAATCTTGAATCTAATTTCATGGTGGTCACTAACATCAAATCTCGCTCCTATCTCAACCTGACTGACCAAAGTTTCATTATTCGTGAAGACCAGATCTAAAATATTTCCCTGTCGCGTTGGTTCCCTTTACAAGTTGTATGAAAAAACCATCCTGGACGACATTTAAGAATTCCTCCGAGCTCCCGTCTCCTGTCATACTATCCCAGTCTATTCTCCTATAATTAAAGTCCCCCATAATGCACACATTATTATACCTAGATGCCCTTGCAAGCTCCTGCATCAGGGGTGCACTAGCTGCTTAGTCTAAATCCGAGG
>JAPQNM010000029.1:9115601-9120601 GCA_029783475.1 Metacarcinus magister | reverse complement strand
GGAGGAGGAGGAGGAGGAGGAGGAGGAGGAGAAGAAGGAGGAGGAGGAGACATGGAAGGAAGAACTGAGGTGACCTTGTAGGAAAGACGAAATGGAGGATATAGAGAGGAGGACGCTTCAGTTCTCTACCAGCTACCGTTCCTACAGGCAGGACGGAGGTACAGTCTCTCCTCTCTCTCTCTCTCTCTCTCTCTCTCTCTCTCTCTCTCTCTCTCTCTCTCTCTCTCTCTCTCTCTCTCTCTCTCTCTCTCTCATACAGCTCTCTCATCTCGCAGAAGGAGGAGGATGCAGGCAGACCGTGTTTTGTTTCTCCTGACGGCGGTGTTGGCAGGAACAGCAGCGTTTCCTGTTCAGCAAGTAGGCTACGCTACGGTCAATGTAAGTATTAGTACACACACACACACTTCATTCATTTTTGAAGGTTAATAATGTCAAAGCTCAAAGTCAGGAGAAATTCACGAATATCAAGAGCGGCGACGTGCCTCTCTATTTATATATATATATATATATATATATATATATATATATATATATATATATATATATATATATCTCTCTCTCTCTCTCTCTCTCTCTCTCTCTCTCTCTCTCTCTCTCTCTCTCTCTCTCTCTCTCTCTCTCTCTCTCTCTCTCTATCTCTTTTTCGACCTTCTTCGCACGCTCCGTAAGGCCATTACTTCTGCTTCATTCATTTTTTTTATTCATTTATTTAAGAAGTTCCAACATTTTTTTTTTTTGTGTGGTCGTGTCGTGAATCGATATGAAAGACGGATTGATAATAATAATAATGATGTTAACAATAATAATAATAATAATAATAATAATAATAATAATAATAATAACAATAATAATAATAATAATAATAATATTAATAATAATAATAACAATAACAATAACAATAATAATAATAATAATAATAATAATAATAATAATAATAATAATAATACCAATAACAGTAATAATGATAATGATAAACATAAAAAGTATATTACACAAGAAAATAAGAAGAAAAACGAAGAAATTAAAGTATTTTTAATAATTGGCACATCATGAGTTGACGTAACATAGATATATAATGTATTATATATCTACTATCCGAGCTTCATGTCAAATGTATTCACAACCTTAAATTCATAGCATACACTAGTAACTCCATAGAATATTTCATACTATTTAAATTTTTTTTTCTACCATTGCATATCATCTAGTACTTTATCATTAGATGTACCAATTAATATTCCTCAAATATTAGCTATTATCTCCTGCCTTCTTCCCTTGCTCGTAGTACTTAAATAATAGTAAACTATTCAATTCAATTCAATTCAAGATTAAGGAAGAAAAAGACAAGTCATTCAAACTCCCTAATCAATCCTACCCTTTCTCTTTCATTTTTTTTATATTTATCTTTATGGATATATCAATCAATCAATCTATTTATCTATCAATCTATCTATCTATCTATTTATCTATCTATTTCACCTGTGTTTCCCTCCTTCAGGAAGTGGTGAAGGTCAACACACCTCTGAGGGACACAGTGTTCCGCCTCGACACACTCCTTCAGCGACGCAACGATTACAACGAACTTATAGAGGAGTCTGGAGAGGAGGAGGATCAGCTCTCGAGGTAAGGAGGAGGAGGAGGAGGAGGAGGAGCACTGTTGTATAAGATAGAATAGGAGAAAGATAAGGGCGGTGAGAAAAAAGACAAATTTGAGGAGGAAAGAAAAAGAATGAGAATCAAAGAAAGATAGAAAGAGGAACAGGAAAAGGAGGAAGACATATATAAGAAAAAAACGATGTAGTACTGCGGGGGAAATGTGAATCACGTGAGTTATGAAGCAAGACAAATGGGAACAGGAAGACATAAATAAACAAAGAAAAATGTCCAAAAAAGAGATGATAAAGCAAATCAAAGAAGGGAAAATAAAATAATGTAGATAGAGACAATATATTTCGAGTAATGCAATGTAAACCAAGAAGAAGAATATAATTATGGTCTGATTTTTTTCTTTCTGAAACGCCTTTCTCTTCTCAGGAATCACGACTTTCTACTCACGCGTTCAAATTATCGTACATTCTGCAGGTCTGGGGTGGGATTATCGAAAGATCGTAGCCAGACGCCGCTACGATCATGGTTACGTGCTCGTAGCGACTATCTTTTATCGTGGCCTACGATAACCGCTAAGGTGTATTTTCTAAAGCTCACAGCAACGCTCGTAGCTCACGATGATTGTAATGATGTAATCGTAAAACCCGTTCCGTTTCGTTCCGACCGTCCATAATGCAGCTCAGCTGATTGGCGCTAGACCAATCAGAAGAGCGATTTCATGAAGTGGGAGCCAATCACAATGTAGTCTGAAAATGTAAACAAATACACTCCAATGCTAGGAAATACACAGCAGAAGGAATAAGAGGAGAAATAGGGTCATCACTTTTTGAAACAAGGCTCATAAAAAGCAAAATGTCATACATCCAGAGCACACTAAAGGGAGATAGAAATGAGATGGTAGAAAAAGTAATGAGGGACACGTTAGAAGAGGGATCAGATGCATGGAGTAAAGATGCTAGGAAAAACATGGAAAGTTTAGGAATAACAGTAACAAGAATACAGGGCATAAGTAAGAAAGAAATGGGGAAGAAAATGGTAAAGATTCGTAAGACGACCCAGTCGATATCTCGTTACCTTTATAATGCACTGCAAATTCAACCTCAGATACTTGTTCAGATCACCTCAAACAGTTATGCCACTGAATTACAGAAAAAACCGATTTATAATTTTTTTAGGTTACGTTAGGTTTCGTTAAGTTTAGTTAGGTTTGGTTAGGTTGTTATGTTAATTTAGAAGCTATCAAATATTTTCTATGAGTAAAAGTAGGGGGTTGTGACAGGTGCAGACGCTATTTCTTTTCGTAGCACACGCCATTTTGGTGAAGATGTAAAAATTTACAAAATAGAAATTGCTTTGTTAGCATAACCTTCCAAGATCTGCAGTTGAATAAGAATAACCAAAATTCATCCAACCAAACCTAACTAAACGCAACTAAACCTAACCAAACCTAATTATTAACCTAACTTAACCTAAAAACGCATTTTTTTCTGTAATTCAGCGGCATAACTATTAGAGGTGATCTGAACAAGTATCTGAGTATCGAAATTACTTTCTGAAAGACTTTACTGAAAGGGTGTGTGATTATTTACCATATGTTGCTCATGGTGCTATTTTACTATAACATAATTTTTTTTTACTCAGATCTTATGTTTCATTTCCAAATTTCCTTTATTTTTAATCTCTAAATAAGAACAACAGAATATAAAGAAGCTACAAAAGGCCCGGAGGCCTGCACTAGGTAGTTCCTGTTAATCCTATACCCCCTTATTACCTACACCCACCTCTCACAGTCGAGGTGAGGTCTGACTAACGCTAAATACAACTTCAAAATAACCTCAGCACTTCTACTCTTAGCAATGAATCCTAACCTATTAGCCCTATTTCTAGCCTCAATACATTGTTTTCTGGGACGGAGGTCTAAGCTAACCTGTACACCCAAATCCCTCTCATATTCTGACCTATTCAGCATTACCCTGTTTATATTGTACCTGTTTTGAGGATTTTCCCTACCAATATTTATTACTATACACTTGCCAATATTAAAATAAGTCCCTTTCTTTTTATTTTCTCATTAATAATACTGTACCGGTATGATAAATGGAAGAATATTTTGCTAATACATAATAAGTTATTGTGATTGATTTGCCAGCGCAGTCCTCTCAATGTTTGTATATATAATTCCTTCTTTTATTTTGTGGTTTTTTTTGCCAAGGAAAATATCTTATTTATGCTCATAATGATTAAAGTTATTAAAGATGTAACCATTTCAGGGGAATGTTGAGGCCTCTGAAGGAATTTTTGTCACATGTTGCTACAGTACCTACTTTCTTATAGCAAAACATTTTTTTTTACAAAGATTTCATATTTAATTTCCATATTTCTTTTTTTTTTTTTTGTCTATAAATAAGTCCTTTTCTTTTCATGCTGTCATTAATAGTACTGTATAGGTATGATAAATGGTGAAATATTTTGCTATTACAGGATTATAACTTATTGTGATTTATTTGCCCCCAACCAAGTAGGTGATAAGATAATGGTAGGTACCCTGGGGAATGCTAAAGTGTGACTGTGTGTCATAATTCCCTACCATTAAAGAAGTCACCATATGTGAGTGGAACAGGTTAGGTTAGGTTAGGTTAGGTTACCTATATTAATGAGTTTAATATCAGAGATTGCAGTTTAAATTCCCTTCTTTTCTTTATTTTGTCTGGCGGCCGTTTTCTGAGTAGAGCAGTTGTTAGTTTAGTTTATGTTAGGTTAAGTAAGGTTACGCTAGGTTATGTTTAGGTTATAAGAGGGAATGTCCGGATCGATATATTTACCAATTTATCATTCTCTAATTACCTCTGGGCATCATAACTTCCCTTTGAGCTATCCTGTACAACTCGTATGTCATTCTGTTAATTATTCTGCTCACACACCACTGTGTTAAGCCTACTGTGTCTGCCAACACACTCTGGAATGTCCCACTTGCATAAAATCGTAATGTTATCAACGCCTGGAAATGACATGGCACAGCACGGGATCTTTTTGTGGCTGGTCCAACTCGTGGTTCTAGTCTAGCACACCAATGAAGGAGTTCTTGTCTGGAAAATCTATAATATATAAGTAAATGTTTGTCACTACGCAAATGGATATATTCTGTCTGTGTATGACCTCTCACGTCTCCTCGCTCTTTGTAAAGTCAAGTCATGTTATAAAAGCACTTGCAATTCCATCTTCGTTCACAGAATAAACAAAGTCGAGCATCACTAGACATATACACGGGTTGTTTATTGGAGAAACCTTCAATTCAATTCCACTGCGCGTCCCTACGATCAGCTTAAGGGTGCTCGCCAGGAATCGTAGCGCTACGAGCAAATATGGCAGATGGATCATCGTAACATTTGTTT
>JAPQNM010000029.1:9070601-9110601 GCA_029783475.1 Metacarcinus magister | reverse complement strand
AACTGCGTAAGATTAAACGTAACACAATGTTGGATGGACCTCTTACATCTACAAATGTGAGAACAATACTTAATTATATGCTTACAATAAATGTATGCTGAATTTTTTTTTACCGACACTTTTTAATAACTCTTGAGAGCATACCTAAGAACTGTACTACGAGAGGAAAGCTGAATACGTACTAATAAAACAAATAAATCAACACATAGATGAGATTATCAATATCCCTCGGTAGAAAATCCTTTAAAGTAGAAAATTGGATGAAAAAAAAATCATCAGGTTAATGGTGGGAGCGGAAGTGTGATGGATGGGAACCAGGATATTAGATGGTCATTTCACCTCCCGGAATTAAGGGAGATACACCGGATAGATGACTCCTGCTGGCCTTGACGAGCTCCAGATTTGTGTTGACAGCCATGACACCAAACACGTAAAGAAAAGTAATATATAGGAAGTACTCTGAGGGTTGACATATAACTTCTTTTTTTTGACAGGTAAGGGAAGTTGGTGAAAGGCTGAAAAAAGTAGTCTATAAAAAAGAATTTTTAAAAATAAACAAATGCTTGCTTACACTGCTGCTCCCAAATAGCGTTCAGTTTAAAAGGTTTGGTGAACATTATTTTGGAGGTGTCTTGATACTCCTCTCTTAAAAGTATTGAAATCGTAAGAAAGTAAGAAAGAAACTTGATTAGGCAGAGAGTTTCATCAGAGTTTACCAGGCATGGAGGAGGGAAGATACTGGTTGACTCTGGTATAAGTGACGTGAACAGAAAAGAAAAGAGTTGCAGAAAATCTTATGCAACGAGGTCAAGGGACCTGTGATTAGGAAGTTTAGATGTAAATGGTAAATACGTGATTGAGATAAGCTTTTGAGGACATTAGATTGTGAATATAGAGCAAGGAACGTACGTTGTTAATTAAAAGCGTGTGTGCTCAATAAGAGAGGGAAGCAATGGGTAGTAATTGTCTGATGCTCGAACAGAATGAAAGAAAATGAGAATACGTGAAATTGCATACACATTGTTATGCATTTACAAAGTGGAGGAGGGGAATGAAATCAATTTCTCTTTCGTTTCCTTCCTACCTCCCTTACTCTCTGTCTCTCTCCCTCCCTCTTGAAAGCAATCCCACATTCCCTCACCCCTTTTCACGCACACAAATACTGGCCTATACTACCAACTATACACAACACATCGGAACCCAATGACGACAGTAGCAACAGTAGGTCGAGGGTGAAGGCGAGCGAGTATCCCGAATGGAGAGCATCATTAAACTCGTACTGAAGCGAACGCAAGGGGAGTAGGGAAAGAAAAAATGTACCTCCAGATAGCCAATAGCCAGCGTCTAATAAGCCACTACCATCAGTAATGTCAGGATTTCAAGAGGGTACCCTGTTCGTCACACACGGCAGCCAGCAGAGCAAGGCTACGGATAACTTTCTCCCTTTGTGCACAGTCCCTGGGCTGGCTTGGGTCAGGCAGTCAGGCGGCGGCTGCGTCTGCCCACTACTCGTACACGCTCGGAGGTGAACAGACCACCAGCACCCGGCGAAGACACACGCGTCACGCCGACTTACTCATCGACTTTAAACCGGAAAGTACGAGGATTTACGCTCCGCTGAAGTTCCCTGGGAGTGTATTTGGGATATAAGGTAAATGAAAAGTAAAGTGAGAGTGTAAAGACGTGATGTAACGTAACTTAGTGGTAATAACAGTGTGTAATGTGTTTGAACGCTTCGTATGGTAACGGAGCGGTAAAACGAAAAACTTGAAGGCGTGAAGTACTGCAGAAAAGAAGGGAAAATATACTGAAATGTGATGATAAGGTGAAATGAGATGCGTGACAGAAGGAGGTTGAAACAAAAGATACACGAGCGCTTTGAGGTGAAATAAAGGTGTACGTAGTATATGGTTAACTGAAAAGAACATCTGAAGCAGGAGTACTTCCGCGTTGGAAAAAAAACAATAGAACGAGGCGGTATTGAGATACGGGGAGTCTAAGAGAACTAAAATAATAACTAATACAGGAACAATAGGAGAATACCTGCGGGAAACAATTACTGAAAAAACCTTACCAAAAGATCGATGGAGGGAGGAAGAGCGAGAGAAAACCACATTGACTGAACAAAGGCAGCTTAACATTATCGTACATTGAATTCACATTACATACAAGGTTATAACGATCCAGGAATATCTATGAATACAGTCACCTCCACTTTTTCATTCTTTTTTCTCTCTCTCTTTTCGCTTCGTCAGCAACAGCATGCAATCAGGCACTTGTTCTCCCTGGGTTCAATTGCAGACATCCAGCCTACTTCCAGGACTTTGTATGCGCGGTGCTGTCGGTCATCAAATGTCAAGAGATACAGTTATATTATTGTACTTGAATAACACATACCACAATTCATGGTTATATTGTTAAATTACAAACATACTTTCACTATGTTTGTAGGTTGCATACATGGGTTTGCGGCCTAAATGTGTATGAGAGAGAGAGAGAGAGAGAGAGAGAGAGAGAGAGAGAGAGAGAGAGAGAGAGAGAGAGAGAGAGAGAGAGAGAGAGAGAGAGAGAGAAAGAAATATGCTGCAATAATAGTTAGTCTTGTAAACATCCTCAAATGTTATATCAACACTGCTCATTGACGTGGTTTTCCTCCACAGCAAGAAATCTGCACGTCAATAAGCATTTTATGGGCTCAAAGTGGGTGTGAAAGAGGCGTGAATCAGTGATAAGCCCCGTGTGTGTGTGTGTGTGTGTGTGTGTGTGTGTGTGTGTGTGTGTGTGTGTGTGTGTGTGTGTGTGTGTGTGTGTGTGTGTGTGTGTGTGTGTGTGTTATAGATACATATATAGATACATACAAATAGTTAGATATAGATAAGTAGATAGATAGATCGATAGATAGTTATATAGATTGGATACATAAGCCAATTAAACGAGATCAAGTGAATGAAAGATAGATGAAAGAAAACAGACAATAAGGAAACCAAATAAGAGAGAGAGAGAGAGAGAGAGAGAGAGAGAGAGAGAGAGAGAGAGAGAGAGAGAGAGAGAGAGAGAGAGAAAGAGAAAGAGCAAGAAAGAGACCAAAATCAAGAGAGATACAACAGCTGCCTTCAGAAAGCTACTCACTCTCTCTCTCTATCTCTACCTCTCTCTTCTACTGCTCCCTCCTACAGGTCGGGTTTCCCCCTCAGAAGTACTGGTCAATTCTGGATCATAACTTCACCCAACCCCCCAAAAAAAATCACTTCCCCCCCCAAGACCCTACACCCTCCCTGCCCTGCCCTGCTTTGTCAATTTCAAGCACCCCCACATACCCCAGGCACCCCCAGGCACCCCAACTAAGCCTTGCCCTCCTCCTCCTCCTCCTCCTCCTCCTCCTCCTCCTCCTCCTCCTCCTCCACCGTCTCCGTCTTTGCTTTTGTCTCCTCTACCTCCTTTGTCTTCTTCTTCGTCATCTTATCATTATTGTTATTATTATTATATTTATTATTATCATTATTATTATTATTATTATTATTATTATTATTATTATTACTATTACTATTATCATCATCTTCTCCTTCTTCTTCTTCTTCTTCTTCTTCTTCTTCTTCTTCTTCTCCTCCTCCTCCTCCTCCTCGTCCTCGCTGTCTTCCACCCTCACCATCACTACTGCCACGACCTTCACCTCCTCCTCCTCCTCCTCCTCCTCCTTCATCTCCTCCACCTTCCAACTGGTTTTCTCTGACACATCGCCACTCATCCACTGAACCACAGCTAACAATAAATGTGGAAATGCAAGATCCACTGAAAGAAATCCACTTATATGGTTCCTTTCTTTCTTTCTTTCTTTCTTTCTGAATGCTAAGTGTCGTGGCAATTCATCTTGACCCACATTGTAAGAGGATTTCGCCATGCCTTGCCTTGATTTCCTTGCAAACACACTGCAACGGGATATCTGGAAGTGGGTGCTGGTAACTTTATATGAACTGCAGGAAAAATAGTGGAAAGTTTAAAGTCATATTCGAACACAAGACGAGAGAGTGAAAGGAAAATTTACACGTAAGCTTTGAGTGAAGGAAAGACAAACGATAAGATGAAAATATGAAATAGCAAGAATAAAATTACTATTAGCCATTATCTTACAAATATACATCACAACTTAGAAGAAGAAAAAAAACTAAAGGAACATGCTAAATAGATCACAATACAACTTAAGCGGGAGATAAGAAAATTTCACGTATCTATAAAAACAAACAAAAGGCAATCGAGCAAGAACTCCGAAGGTAAAGGAAAAGTAGAATAGGAGTTTAGGAAATAGGAAATACCAATATGAAGGACAAGGAAAGAAGAAAAAGGAGCTATAGACCATGCTTTTTCCCATACACTACCTGCTTACCTAACTAGACGGTCATTGTTGAAGGAGTTGTGAAAGCGAGACAGAGCGAGGTTAAAGGAGGGTGAGAAGTTGCATCACGAGCTTGTCGGTGCCCTGCACAGACCACTTCATGCAATTGCACACTCACTCCACCCACCCACCCGCCCTCACCTTTGCCCACCCACCTACCCTCACCTCTGCCCCATATGTCCTTAAGAAATACAAGTACCGCCCCCCAGCAAACGGTACATTCTCATCTGTGTCCTTATGAGGCGCTGAAATGTCCTGAATTAACGGTTTTCACATTACTCATTTCTACAGGACATGAAAATTCTATAATACTGATGTCCGAATAAGATAATTGCTCTATAAAAACTCTATAAACATCTAAATTCCCAGAAAATTGGTTTTCTCATTCATTTCCTAGTAAAACACAATATAAACCCTTAGTATCCCCTGTGAAACGGATAATTTGCGTGGTGTCCTCAGATTACCCGTGTCCCAAAATAAGTTCGTTATTCGTTCAATGTCCCATAGAAATGGTCCATATGCTACGTTACGTCCCACTGATGCGGTTCATTCACTCTCTGGGTCCCTATGAAGCACCGGATACTGATTCATTATTTTTAGTAATTCCGATAAGTGTATTTGTACGAGTAACATGAAGCTAGAACAAGGATATTTGAGTGCTACGTTGAATTAAAGATCTGTGTATCAATAGAACACACACACACACACACACACACACACACACACACACACACACACACACACACACACACACACTGACAATACAACACATTATTGAACTCAAATGTCACACGCTTCTTTTTCCCATCTTTTTGTTTTCATTCTTTCCTCAGCGTCCTTCAAGCGACAATGGCGTGGAGGCGGGGCTCACCGGCGGTACTTCTGCTTCTGTCCCTCGTGTGTGTCCCGCCCGCACGCCCAAACCCCGTCCTCCACCCCCACCAAGCCCGCCAGATCCTCACCACCACCTCAACACCGGTTAGTAACTACGCATGGACAGAAGAAAAAGCGAGAGATAGTGAAGAATAGAGACAGAGTGAGACGGGGCCTTGATAACGGTGACAGGAAGTAATCAAAGGAAAATAAAGAACAGGAAGGGACGGAAGGAGTGTTTTAGAGCAATGGTTAAAGTGTATAAGATGGTGAGGCGAGGGAGTAGACTAAGAGTTGAGGTTATGTCGGTAGGGGTGAAGTTTGAGAAAGTGGAGACAAGGTGTTAGCAAAAGAATGCTTAGTCATGGGTGGGAGAGGCTGGAGTAGGCTAGTCAGGTTTTGCAGCTTGATATGTAAGTTGCCAAGGGTTGAATCTCCTCCTTGGACTTCCCAACACACCTCCCATCTTCAAAAAAGAAAATAATAATCTGAAACAAGCCGCCAGACATCACGCTTCAGTTGTAAATCAAGATGCTTCAGTCCTTTCTTATGTTCGGTTCCAATACTCTTTCAGTCGTTACGAGAGACTATTGCGCCTTTTGAAAGCATATTACGAGGATTTTTGTTACTACTTTCAATAACAAAAGTAATACGATGCATACGCCTATTTTAAACGCTTGAGAGAGAGAGAGAGAGAGAGAGAGAGAGAGAGAGAGAGAGAGAGAGAGAGAGAGAGAGAGAGAGAGAGAATCATAAATGTTCCAATAAATGATTCCAGACAACGTCGAGGAGTGAATGGTCGCTCAAGGACACATTGGTTCGCCTCGACGACTTGCTGGATCGACACAACGACTACAATGACGTGATGCTCGAGTCTGGCGAGGAGGACGACCAACTCTCACGGTAAGGAGGAGGAGGGGGAGGAAGAGGAAGAGGAGGAAAAATAGGCTACTAAATAAAGGATGAATATAAACAAAAGAGAGAAAAAAGGAAGAAGATAAGTGATGAAAAAATGAATACCGAGAAAACAAAACTTGTTAAAAAAAAAAATACGAAAACCGGAATGATATAAAAAAAAACACCCACCCACCCACCCACCTAACCACTTAGCCACCACGATTACCACTGCACCCACTTTACCCCTCTCCCCCCAGGCTGCTGTTTAGGCTGCAACACGTCGACAGGGAACGCGAGGGCTGGTATGATAGTCCCCCCACCACACCTTCCACGCCTCATAAACTGGACTCTGCCACTCCCCGCCTCCACCACACCCGCAGACCAAGGCGCCAGGTGAGGCAGGCGAGGCAGTTGTCAATGAGAAAGTTACTCGAGTTCAATGAGATGTGATGAAATGTTATATTATTGTCGTTTTGAAAGATAGGTTGATGGATGACTGAAAATTAATGAAGTAGTGATGTTAGGATTGTTGTGTTTGTTATGTGCATATGTTATAAGTTTACGTGGGTGATAAATCTTGCATGGGATTCAGAGATAGGATTGTGTTCTTTTTGTGCTTATATTAATTTACGTGGGTGCCACTCAAAAATTACGTCATGCATTTTTGGTAATGTTCTAACCTCCCTCTCCCTTGTCACGCCCTGTAACACATGTTCAAACCGCCCCCACCTTAGACAATTATGTAACATACCCAGAATTAGTAAATTTTGATTTCTTAACAAATACATAGAAGTCTAGCTAGATACCTGCAAATTATTATCATGAATTAGGCTTTCTTGATAACTTTACGTTATGATATTAAAGAATCCCAGATAACTTCGAAATGAAAACGCTCTCTTGTCATTTATTTGATTTCATTAGAAATTTCGCAGCCCTGAAAGCTTCTGAAAATGTTATGTAACAGTTGGCTGCACCCTCCTTCCCTTGGTGTTACGTTCATAACATTTCACTACTTCCAACCTCCTTCCCCCTTTATGCGTTACGTAATTTTTGGACGACCTCTCAGACTTGCAAGGGATTGAGAAGCTGTTTTTTATGGTGTTAAAGTCTCGGAGTTATTTATTTACTAACAACGAGAGGCTATTAGTTGTACGTGGAAGGCAGCCAGCATGCTTCAGAAGTCAGTTGGTATACTTCATAATGCCAAGATTTTGGATTATGCTGAAGCCTCGGTCTGACACTCGGCAGGCTCGAGTTCGCGCCTCGCTCAAGGTACAAAGTTTCACTGATGACCAAGCAGTTATTGTCCTCCTTGAGCAAGAGGATGGGATATGGGGTGTGTGAAAGGTCACAGCCTTACCCATAGATCGGACTGTAATGAGCTGTAAGCTCTCTCCGGGAGGGTAATGGCTGGCGATCAGGAGTCCAGCGCGTGATCCTTAAGACCTTGGTGAACACACAAACAAACACACACACCCGGCAATGCGTGGGTTCGAACACTGCTCAGGTCGCTAAGGATGTTTCATTGCCAAGGAGTGGTTACTGTCCCCCTTGAGCAAGGTGATGGAGGTGTGTGATGTGTGAGAAGTTTCAGCCTTACCCATAGATCCGTCTCTATGAGATCTTGAGCTCCTTCGGAGAGGGTAATGGCTGACGATCACGAATGCAGCGCGTGATCCTCCAGACCAAGGTGAATAACACAGGAGTATTGATACTTGGAATGGACTTAAAGAAGAGGTGATAATGGCAACAAAATTTCAGTATAACAACTGAAGGAAAAATATAGATACGGAAACAGGCCCTGTATACTACTGCTAGGTAAATTATGTAAATAAACACAGTAAAAATCAAGCACATACTAATGTACAAATTAGCCTACACTAAAACCTTGTTCATGTATGCAAAATTGATGTCTATTCTAGATTATTGGTGAAATAATTATGTTAATCCATTAATCATCTCACGTTGATAACTGTATGAAAGAAGTGTGTCCTTCTATTGCATGGATTCGCATGCATAGCCTTGACTAACCTCTTCATTGAATCCTTTAATTCCTGGCATTAACCTGCACTGTTCAGCACAGGCTCGAGGCTACCGCATTAAGTGAGGCTGTGGCAGCACATGTTCACAACCCCCAAGGCAGCAGGACAAACAAAAACAAGGAGGTAAGTTTCACCTAAATGTTAGCTGATCGTCCACTGTGTTGCTTTCTCTTGAACATGTTTATATGTCACTAACACACAAAAAAATTACATTGGTATTTGTTTGTGGCTGTAAACACAAGGTTCACTCAGAGCTCCAGTTGACTTATAGGCTGAGTTTTCCTGAACAAGGAAAGGATGACTAGGAAAATAAGCCACAACCAGTATAGCACCTCAAGACATCAACCATTGCTGCCTTCACTAAATATGACCTTAATTGACCTTACAATGTACAATTTACTGTTGAATGTTATAATGGTATGGTTTGGATTCTATCATTGGACAATCAAATTCTTCTTGAGCTGAGGCTTTTCTTCTCCATTATTTGGGCACAAAATGTTATGCTTGTAGTAGAAAACGGAACTATAATCATGAACAATGAGACACACTACACAGTCATAGAAATAAAAATAAGAATAAAAAGTCCACCTAATGTTTCTCAACACCAATGTACGTATACAATCCAGTAAACATTGCCACTTTCTGCAGAAGAGGTTACCAGGTGGAAGAGGAGTAATAAGGAAACACCGAGGCAAGAGCTGGGACAGACTTCATGGATGTGAACCACAGAGTGATGAGAGAATACCAGACCACCGCCCAGGGAAGCATCACACCAGAGACAAACACAAACACAGGACCAGAGAACAATATAAACACCACAGAAGGAAACGTTGTCTCACAAAGGGAGACATTTCCCCCACAACCACCACTACCACTGCCACCTTGTTCACCCAGATACCAACAAAACCTTCACCTGCACGCCTCACCTCTGCCACACACTCTGTTCGAACCCCTAAGAAAGGTGGTGTGGGTGTGGATGTGGGTGTCCTTATTAGTTATGAACACTTTCCTTATCATGATGAGGCCTGGCCATTCATATAAAACTACATCATTCAGACATTACATATCATTGCTTACTTGTTCTCACAGCTTGTTTGCTTCCTGCATTGTGTATATTTAAATAAATTATTTATAAAGAAAACTCCTATCTTTTTAATCCTTAAACACAGATGACCACTATGTAGGACAATAAACCTTCTACATGTTGAACTCTGTATCCCATTTACCTTCCTATTCACGAAAAAGACTACCATCTACCTATCTATCAATAGTTTCTAATGCCTCACTCCCTCCAAATACATCCCTTCAAGGTTATGGCCATGGCAAAGGACCCTCTTCCTCTCCCATCAAGTGTCTGTAGGCAAAACCGAGAGGCAAGTATTTCAACTGGTGGCGTGGGACCCAGATGAATACAGTGCAATGACATTGTTGGCTCATCATCCGATGCTGATGAAGGGTGTGCACAGTTTGTTAATTGTATGAGCACGCCAACCTGGTCTGTTATAGACTTTCCTTCAGCAACATTGCAGAAATATGTCATCTTCCACCAACCACAAGTGGACTTAAGTATCATGTGGTCCACACAAATCACCACACATGTATCTGGAGATCATTACTTGACGCTGAAAATGTAGTACCAAACCCTGATAGCCATGGCCATAATCTTATCAATAAACAATGATTATTCACTGGATGAATAAAAAACACCTGCACCAAAGTCACCTCTGCTGCTGATGAATTATTGTAACTGTAGCGCTGAACATGTATTAGCGTGAGTGGTGCTCATGTTGCAGGAGTAATTTGACATGCACTGATGCCTGAGGGTGTAAACAGTGCAGAAACACTGCCTGGAGAGACAAGCCAGAGTCCAGTGATAATGATGATGATGATAGGGTGACCACCTCAGGTTCACAAAAATAAGGGGCGATCATGTTTCTAACTTTATACTCGGACAGCCAAAATACGGAACAGCTGGTGTTCCATATAGGTTCAAAACAAAACGCAGCTTTCCAATACGGAACGATTCCATATTCTAAGGAACAGGTGGTCTGGACTAAAGGTTGCAAGTTCATCCTGGTTCACGGCAGCTTCTTGGTGAGAGGGGCAGCACTCTCGTTAACCCTAGCAGAAATATATTTAATTATTATTTAATCCCTTTTTAATCCATCTTGCAATTGGCCTTCCTCTCCTCCTAGACCCTTCAATTCAACTCACAAACACTTTCTTCACAAACTGTTCATGTTTCTTTCCCTCAAGATAACCAAACCACCTCAAAGTATTTTTTTTCACCCATTCCATTACACAGCACCTCACTCCATTTGCACAAGTTACCATGTCACATCTTACATTCGTTTTCATTACTCTCATCTTCCCATTTTGTCACGCCACATGCTCGTCTCAGATAACTCATTTCCACAGTATACACTCTTGACTGCTGTGCCCTATTCCATGTCCAAGTCTTTGATCCATATGTCAATGATAGCAGGAGAATATTGTTCCTTACCCACTCTTTACCTCCATATACATATTTCTTCCTCACATAACACTTGCAAATGATCCTATGACACACCAACCTTTCATAGCCCTCTCTTATTTCTCCTTCCATCTCTCTGTTTGCATAGCACTGTTCCCAATTACTTATTTTTTAATTTCTTCCATTCTCTCTCCTAGAATTACCTCACACCTTCCTACTGCTAGCACACTGATAAGGTGTACAAAAGTCAACCACCTCTATTTCCCTTCTTTCAAAGACTATCACCTTACTTTACCGAGCATTCACTTTTAGCTTCCTTCTCGTACATACACCATAAAATTCATCCACCACTCTCTGAAGTTCCTCTTCATTCTCTGCAAACAACAGTGTCATCAGCAAACAGGCATGCCACCACCGTCCAACCTATTGCATTGATTTTCAGTCTTCCACCCCCATTCCTCACTTTAGTTTTTCATTTCTCACATACACCTATCCATAAAGATATCAAACAGTCATGGCGGCATCACACATCCTTATCTCACCTTGACTCATATAGAAAACTTAACTTAGCTCTCCATCTACCCTCACACATACTCTTGCCTCCCTATAAGATGTCAATTCCTCCCAGTAACTGTCCTCCAACACCATAAATTTTCAGAACATTCCAGATAGCTTCCCAATCAATTTTATAATATGGTTTTCCTAGGTTCATGAAGGCTGCATAAAGTCTTTCACCCTTCCCTAAGTACTCCTCTGCCATCGTTTCAATTGCAAATATCTGGTCCACACAGCCTTTTCCTTTCCAAAATTGTCCCTGCTCCTCACTAGCTTTCCCTTCAGTTACTTCCATCAGTCTCTCCGTCAAGACTCTCCCATACACTTTCCTGGCACACCAAGCAAACTTATCCATCTATAATTATTACACTAAATTTTACTACCTTTACCTTTATGCAGACAAAATAATGACCTTCCATTCATCAGGTACTTCTCTGTCCCCATGCAAGGTCACATACCAGACACATACATTCCACCACTATTTTTCCTCCATATTCTAACATTTCTGCAGTTATTTCATCCACACCAGCAGTTTTATCACACTCAGGTTTGTATATAGCTTTCTTTATTTCCTTTCTTCACTTCTTTTCTGCACACACACGCTTGCGACACGCTTTGACACCCAAGCTCCACACTATTGGCTCCCTTTCTGTATTCTCATTTATCAATTGTTTAAAGCGATTCTTCAATACTTCTTCCTCTTTACCACTTACATGATTGAAAAGATTAAATAATCCCCCTGAGCTAGGTAGCTATAGACCATATATCTCTGCTAGGGTTAACGAGAACCAGAATCAAACTTACAACCTGAAGACCACGAGCCGAGCACTGCACAACTGAGCCACCCGACACCCTACCATTCACATGAACTCCATCCTCTCATCTACTTTCCTTTTATTATTTTACCAACTCTTTAAACTCCTTCAAACACATAAATGTGCTGTGACACAATGTGGCATAATGAAATGTAGATAAAAACATTTGCAAGCCTAAGGAGAATTATTGTACACCTTTTACAGCAAAATTCAAAGGGATCCTTAGTCATCTCTTTCACAGTGATCAGTCTAATGCTTCACTCCTAGTTTATTACATTTCATACTCAAGACTAATATTTGACTCACCTCAAGTATTCTGTTCCTGAACATGGTACCGCCTGGCCTGTCCACCGAGTGTTTCTCACGCTGTGGTGCCAGAACTGCTGTGAAATGGCGGTTTTGAAAATCAATACAAAACTTTAACTGAAGTAAAGCAAATTCTACATACAATATGTACAGCAACTAGATATTTGTACCTGTAAAGGGGAAAAACATGCATTGCACGTGTTCTGCAGGAGTAAGTAATGGCATGAAATCTTCCATAATTTATTTATAAAGGAATATACTTATAAGCTATACACTTTTGTCCATTTAGATAGCTAACATAGATTCAATAAAATATCTGAAATGTATTACTTGAATAGACACAAAAATCAAATCTTTGGTTCTCTACATACCTTGGCAACACTGGTGACTGATAATGCCAATTATACCTTTTTTCTGTTAAACTGAAGATATGTAATATCCATATTTACAATAAATGTACAGCTGTAACAAAAACAACAGTGAGCACACTACCTGTCTTGAGGCGTGCCTGCATGAGCCTGAATAATGAGGAACACCTGGCAGACTGACGACCTTCAGCCTAACCAACCACCTCCTTTTCTGAGCCTCTGCCAGGAAGAAAAAAAACGGGCCTTCCTATGCATCTTTGCTTACACCACCACCACCACCTCTGCCTCCTCCTCACCTCACTATATCATGCAGGCTACAGTATCAACTAAACACTGGCTGTAGTATACCTTGCGTGAAAGTTCCTTGGAAAGAAAAATATAAATAAAAAGGAAATACTTTATGAAAGACTCGTTCTCAAAATATTCTGTGATAAACATTTATGAAGCATTGTTGTATATCTTCATGAATTTCCATGTATTTGCTTTCCACAATAAATTACAGCTTGAATGTCCACCTATACGTACACACACAAAACAACCCAAATCCATGGTAGTGCTGAGTAATCAAGGGATTCAATGTTCATGTCTGTTTCTACCACTCAGCACATGATCAAGAACAGAAACTATGATACACATGATGGAATGAAACCACCACTTCATCCTCCTCCTTCTCCTCCTCCTCCTCACATCAGCTGTGGCAAATAACAACATCCAAGCTTAATAAGAAGCTCAAGTGTATCATACATGTAGCACCCTTTCAAAGCTTTTGCAAAAAATCAAAATAAATCCTCCCAATCTGAAACATTTATGATACATCCAAAGCTTACCGTGATCTGAAAACTACTCGATAGAAAATAACTTGCACAGGAAAAGATGCGGCACTTGCGTGATTATTATTATTATTATTATCATAAGCCTATTTAAGAGTTACTGGTTACAGGCACTATTTGTTGAGCAGTCTTTGCTAAGTTCCCACATGCCTACAGCACAGCCCACATGCGCGCACACAGACGCACACACAACACACACACAGGTCCTGGTCATTAACTGCCTCAGAGCCAACATATGTATGCTTGTACACAAAAATGGGTCGAGAATACATTTAACTCTCACACTTATTATGATATATATCCAGCTGCTGTGAGACTGGACCTTGCACACACACAAACACACACACACACACTAAGGATCATGTGGTTTGGAGCTCAGCAAACACAGCCCTTGAAATACTGCACTGTTGGAACACCTGCAGGCATTTAAAGAGTTGAGACAGAGAGCAGCAGGTGCTCGACTAGATGCTCCTCCACTTCCTTACATGATTATTCTCTCTGACTCATTTGACCAATATTTCTGGTCACTGGGGACTGGGCTCAGCGTAAAAAATAAACACCTCTTAAAATGCCTAATGAATCAAAAAAATACTAATCCATTGTTTGATTTCTTTCAGTTACTGCATGAATATATTTTGCTCTTCCAACAACTTTCATGTAACTAGTGAACAAGTGCATCTAGTCCCTTAGTGTGACATCAAAAAGAGTGAGTGCACCGTGTATCTTATTGTGCTGAGTTCCATTAGAGTCATGTTCTGCGTAAACTTTCATAATGTTGCTCATCTTTATTTCAACCTCAATAAACACTCACATGTCAATAAATAATAGTTACAAAGCATATTCGGATTACATGATGAAGCTTACCGAAGCAAAATGAGGCAATATTATTTGTTTCTCAAGAAGTTTCTCCTGACAACTCTTTATTCTTATTTTACTCGACTTCTAGATGTGTCTTTCTTGATACTGGAGATCTTCCTTCCATAGTACCTGAATATAATGAGGCCTAAATACTGTCAACATGTAGCTGTTATATAAAAAAAACCGGCAACAAGGAAAACATTATCCTGATACAATACAATAAATCTGGATAACACGTGTACTGTACAAACTGTTGAATGATAGTGATCTGAATTTTACATTGTGCTTCAGCATCACATACTTTATACTTTCTTGAGTATTCTTCCCTTCAGGTACTCATTTTAAGTAGAAATCATGGATACTGCTGTGAAATCATGACTTATGCCCATTAGTAACAGCTAAGCACAATAACTTATACTTTTCACGGGTCTTTACTCTTTTATCAAATGAATTATGAAAGAAGTTATAATAGTTTTTCAAGTGGAGGACAAGATGTTCAACTCTAGCACTAAGTACCAGCCACGTGCTCTTAAACATTCACTAGGAAACTCTGCAGACTGTTGCTGCTGCCGCATTCATTGACTCGGGGACAATCAGCACAAGTGACTGTCTCCAGGAGCAGCCACTTACCCTAAACAGATCATGTTTTGAATCACTTGTAAGGATGATGTCTAACTAAAGTACACAATACATCTTGCTACCTGTAACACAATAACTGAGGTGATACTGATCAGTGGAGGTTACAATATTGCTGAAAGAGGAAAATGCTTTCACTGCATAATTTGAACAAAGCTCTTACTTTTATTACTGAAAATGCAGATTAGATTCAATTAGCTTCAGTGTTTCATTTATATAGCTTTATATGTACTACAAAAAAAAAATCTGTAATAAAAATCTTCATACAAAAACAATAAGAGTACACCCTTACAAAGATCACTTCCATACAAGGTGCAGTGTGTCTGGATGGAGCAGCTCGGGGGAGGGAGGGAGGGAGAGGAGGCAGGGGTGGTGATGGCCTGCTATACGGTTGGTTTAAGACACACCTACCCACTACCCACGATTTTCAGTTATAAGTCACATATTTCTAGCATGATACAACACATCCAATTTGTTAAAGCAGTATTTTTTCTTTAGCTTCTATATTTTTCCATGAGTGTTACAAACTAAGTCCCTCACCCTTTTACTGTTGCTTTCACCTCCCCTTACCTTGGCACATCCCTTTCCTACCACCCAGTACACACACCTTTTACTATCCCACCACCATCAGTGTTTCAATCAAAGTCTTCTTATCTTCCATAATACAAAACCTCCCTTTTTAAATATTTCAAAAAAATCAACCAAACAAATAATAATCCTTTCATAGGCAAAAGTATGCATATAAGTACCTATATAAAATAGAATAAAGATAAAGAAAAAAGACAGGAAAAAAAAACAAAGTAAAACACATACACACGCACACACATGCACACACTCAGTTAGACATGAAAAAATGTACAAAAGCTATAACGTGACAGCTCGTTCGATTAACAAATATAGCCTATGGTTACTAGGAGTTGATAAATTTGCTTTTAACCCAATGTATTCTGCCAAACAATACCAGAAACAGAAGACGGTCTTACAAAATTTCCACTGACTCCCAGTCCCACCACCTCCTCTAGGCCTGAAAACCTCTCTTGCTGGGGGGCATGAGGTGGAGGGGCAGCTCAGGTGGAAGGTCGTTGCCATCCAGCTTAATATTTATCAAGTGCATCGCCAACGCAAACTCATCCGCGTCCAGCATGCCATCTTTGTCCACGTCGGAAAGCTTCCACACCTTCCCCAAGACTGAGTTTGGAAGCTTGGACTTCAACATCTCTTGCTTGGCAGCTGTGGGAAGCAAGCAGTGTATTACATACTTAATCTTCTCACTCCTTAATTGCTATCATTCATTGATCCCTGTGGTGGGGCCACAAGAATACTATCACCGTATTCCCTGCTACTTGTAAAAGGTGATCAAAAGGGATGGAGTGTGGGGTCTGGAAAGCCCCTCCTCTGTATTCTCTGCTATGAAAAGACAGGGCACAGAGGGGGAGGGGAGAGTAAAGTGTCATTGAACCCTAAATGGCTACCCCCTTTTAATATAAGCTAAGTATATAGATACATAGATTGATCCAGATCTAATTTTTTATAACAACAATGATAATAATGATGGCAAGTCAGTGATGATACTTACAATAGGAAAAGTAGAGACAACTGAGCAACAACAAAACAAAAAATAGAAACTAATAGAAAGGGAACAACCCCTAAGAAGCAATCACAGATCCCAAAATTCACCTTATGAAACCAAAGGACCTTATCCTGAAAAACATATTATTGAAGAACGAAGACACTTTAACTTTAACCCTTACTGAGGCACTGAGACCCAAACATCATTTCATTCCCTTCACTGGAAACGTCTTGAGCATCTTACCTTCCTCTGCTGTTCCACCTTTCCCTTTAGAACTCTCAAGAGCAGGTACCAACACATCTCATCAACTACTTATAAACTGACTGACTCATTCAAGATTGCTTTCCTCATCAACAGAACCTTGCATATCATGAATTTTTTGTTGTCAAATGATAATTACAACAGAAAAGCTATCCTTTCTAAAACAGGTGACCTTACTCTGATATACAAACTCAACAGAGTACAACTTTCATGTATCCAAAAACAGTCCTTACATGAGCCGGTGATTTTGCCGTCAACAGGGTTCAGGGCATCAAAGAGCTGGTCATATTTGAAACGGTCCTTGGCCACTATCCAGTCAGGGTCGCCAGCACCTGCATCAGCTCCTTCCCCTCGGCCATAGCCAAACACAGTGCTGTCATTCATCACCCCATCAAAGGCACCTCCTGCAAGGGAAAGGTTGTGTTTTAGTCCTGGAATAAGTTAAGATTACAAGGTAAACATAGAGAAACCATCTATCTATCTATTTCTGACTTCAATAGCTTTGAAACATCCCCAAGGTGATGGCCACGGCACAAGAACCGCCAGCTCTCCCTATCCACCCACTCCCTGCTGGCTTGTTCAAAGGCCTTCCCCACTATCAACACCTCTTTCACATATGTACTTCTTCAACCTATTCTTCAATCTCCAAGTGGCCTTTCTCTCCTACTAGGACCCTCGATTTTACTCAAATATAACCCTTCACTGTTCATCCTCTTAATATAATCAAACCACCTATTTCTTTTCACCCACTCCAGCACTCAACATTACTTCAAATGCATAATTTCCCATGTCATATCTCTCATACATGCTTCTATTGATTTCATCTTGAGACTCAATGTACTTCTCTCAGATAACTAACATACACTCTAGATTGCTATGCCTTGTTTCACGTCCAAGCTCCTGATCTATATGTCAACATTGACAAGAGAATACTATTCCTTAAACCTCTCTTGAATTCCATGGACATATTCCTCCCTCTCATAACTCTTGCAGGATACTATGTATGGCCCACCCACCTTGCACAGCCCTTACTCTTATTTCTCCTTCCAACTGTTCCCCAATACTTTCTGCAACAACTCAAATTGAATCAAGCAATCAACCACAAATATCCAAACTCTTTCACTTACTCCATTGTCTCTCATCCTAAAACTGACACACTCACCCTATAAGATGTACTAAAGTCACACAACTCAACTTCCTTCCTCTCGAAAACCATTGCCATACTTATTCCAACACACATAGGAATACTAATCAATGAAAAGGATAGCAACACACCTTTGAATCAACAAAGGAAAGTATCTATTGAACTACTGCTTTGTCTGGCATATACACAGAAAAATGTGTAAAGAAATACTTAGGCATATGCAGGAATAATTTCTAATACATAGATACGGTAAGATATACCAGATGTCTCATTGCATAACAAAGGTATCTATTGGTCTTTTAGTAGGAGTGAACTGAACACTTTGCAGCCTCAAAGAGCACTTCAATCATCACTTTTTTTTACCGAGTTTTATTTACAAAATCTCCAGATAAATAAGCTTAATTAACCATAGTGACTTAGTGGCTAGAATACTGAGCTGTTCAAAATGAATGACTGACCAAAGTTAGCAACTGGCCACAGCAGCTGAATAACCAAAGCAAAGTGATAGAAAAGTGAATAACTGGCCACACTGCCTCATTGGATGTCCTTACCATGTACAATGCCTCCTTCCTTGTTGCTGGCTGCCTCCTCCACTGGGATCATGGACATGAGACGGGCAATGTCCTCAGCCAACATCCTGTCCACCGCCTCAAGTAGTCTGGGCTTCATCACATTGAATTTGGTGAAGTCGTGGTGCTGGAGTTGGTCCTGAGGGAAATATTAATGTTGTAACTCAAGTATTTCTCACTCTCTCTGGAGTAACCGGGTAAAACTAAAATGTAGACAGATTCAACTAGACTGCACTAAATTCTATTTTACTAATCATGTAGTTAGGGAGTGGAATAAACTTTTGCCTTCCATGGTGTAGTGTAACACAATAAATTCATTTAAAAACACACTTGACCACATCTCCTCCTAGGTCTCCAATAGAGCAATAACACCGGCATTCTGCTGGCTGATTCGCTGTGTGTATTTTTAAAAAAGCTTCTCTAATGCGTCTTTCTAAGATATTTTCTACTTTTAGTTAAGGACAGACCACCTAGTTTGGACACTAGGATATATTTGGTCTGGATTTATATGTAATTCTATGTAATCCTGTTCTTCCATACTTACTATGAAGTCCAGCAGATACACTGGTCATTGACCAAGAGGTCTTCTGATATCTATTCTTCTATGTACTCTCTCTCTCTCTCTCTCTCTCTCTCTCTCTCTCTCTCTCTCTCTCTCTCTCTCTCTCTCTCTCTCTCTCTCTCTCTCTCTCTCTCTCTCTCTCTCTCTCTCTCTCTCTTATTTTGTCGCTTACGAGTGGCAGTAGCTTTATTTCTACAGTAGTAGAATTCTTGCAGATCCCATCGCAGGGTGGTAGCCAAGACAAGGCACCTACATAGGGTGAGGGTGAGGGAGAATTTAATCTCCTCTCCCCTTCTATGCCTCGTCTCATAGTAGGAAAAACATACACAGGACTCCTAAGCCTGGCTGCTGATGTGCGACCAGGCCAGGTCTTCCTACCACAGGTGTTAAAATAATAGCAATAATAACAAAACAAATAAGTGAATGAGCTGTGTTTTGACAGACATGGAAAGTACATATTCAAAAAAGTTTATCAGGCTGGAGCAATGTCAAAACAATTAGAGTAAACAGTGAATGGCCAGAATTTTGGTTCCCTAGCAATTTCTATTTACTTATTCATTAATGAGTTTAAGCCCAGACCCTTTAATCTATCCATGAAAAACCCTCTACACAAGACCAAAGATCATCTCCTAATTTTCTCACAACCTTAAAAAGTACCAAAGACAACATTCTCCCTTGGAAGTCCATTCATGAAGCTGTCACACTGCAGAACACACCACAATCCCCTGCATGGTTAGCCACACAGTCATCACCACACATGTAAGGACACACCACCACCTGCCACACACCTGCATTCTCTTGATCTCTGGGAAGTCTCCAGGTGATATCTGGTGTTCTCTCTGGATCTTCTCATAGATGGAAGCCAAGTCCTTGATGAGCTCCTTCTTCTTGTTTTCTCGGCCGAACATGGACGGCATCTCCTTCTTGAGTTCCGAGATGATGTACGCATGAACCTGTGGACCAACGATAACTTGATCAATTGGTTACTTACGCCTGGCTTTTTGTCCCTTCCTGATAGAATGATTATTACTACATCGACTCCATTGTAACATGTTCCTGATACTAATCCACTGTGTTTTATTTCTACCATGAAGTCCATTTTTCATCTTCATGCTCTCGTCAATTTTCTCTCATGTATTTAACAACCACTTTAATTTTTACATTATATTCTACTTTCTGCTCTTTCTGTTTCCTGTTACAAGTAGTTTCCTTTACACTGCATTATATTAATTTTTCATGTCCGTTCCATGGCACTAAATAGGGTGGGCATGATATAAAATTATATATCCCTACTTTCCTGCATTACACTTCAACCTCACTCACTCACACCACTCCTCTTTCTTTCTTCTTAACAAGCCCTCTGTTGTCCTACTTCACACAGGGATCTTCCTCTGATACCATTTATCTTACTAATATAATGATACTTTTTTGCCTCATGCTTTCCAGGTGGCCAAACTACCTCTGAATGCTGTGTTTAACCACCACCACCACTCCTTAATACATTCCTTCACATTCCCTTAGCAAACCAAGCTTTCCATATACAAGTCAATTATCATGTCAACCAATAAATCATGCACTACCCACTACCTATTCAATGTTTCCCTATTAATATTCCTCCATTTAGCCTGTTTCCTATCAGCTGGAGGTGTCCCTATCACACCTACAACAGTATCTGAGTCTCTTCTATACATGCATAAGCTCAGTCATACAGTGAACCAGTCTCAACATTATCGTTAGCATTACTCATTACTCCATATCATTTCCTTCCTGCATCCTCTCTGTGTAAGCGAATGAATCCTGTCTACCATCAATTTTATTGTAGGTTCATGTTGCTACATTGCCACCTAAGATGCATGCACTTCCTCTTCCTCTTCCTCTTCTTCTCTATATTACCCATACAGAAAAACAGTTCATATCAGTTTTATCTATGTGCTATTTTAATTATTCTTTTTTTTTATATCTATACAGTATAAACTATTGAAACTTTCGCTAAATTAGTTTAAGTACCGAGTAGAAATAAATCAAATAAAAATAAATAAATATTTCTTAGTAGGTAACATTGAAGCTGGTAAAAAAAAATCTCTCTCTCTCTCTCTCTCACACACACACACACACACACACACACACACACAAGATGGGGATGCGAGTGTCAAGGTTGATCTGATATATTTGTTAAGACATTATGCTCAACTTTGCCATTTAATTTGCACCAAGAAATGTTGGAATAATTTATGAACATCGAGAGAGAGAGAGAGAGAGAGAGAGAGAGAGAGAGAGAGAGAGAGAGAGAGAGAGAGAGAGAGAGAGAGAGAGAGAGAGAGAGAGAGAGAGAGAAAAAAAAATAATAACTGTCCTAATTCTCTCTATTCCATGCACTAACCACCTTCCTCCCTGACCTGACCTTTGCTAGCCGTGCTCGCTTGATGAGGTCATTCAGCTTCCTGAGGGCAGCATTGCGAGGGAGGGCCTGCAGGTCAGTGAAAAGGTCCTGCTCCTCTGCCTCAAACAATCTGGAAGGAGAAGAATGACCCATTAATCTCTACAGCAAAATACATGAAAAAAGTACACAAGGGGAGGAGTGACCCATGAATCTCTACAGTACAGTCACAAAATACATGAAAAAAGTACACAAGGGGAGGAGTGACCCATGAATCTCTACAGTACAGTCACAAAATACATGAAAAAAGTCACAAACTACAAAATGCCTAAAAACATCTTGGAAGAAGAACACCAACCTAGGAACATCTGGAGTACTTACAAAATACATAAGAAAATAAAATTGAATAAACAAAAATTCAATAATAATAATGATATACTAAAAGGATATGAGGTAACCATGACTGTTTGATAAGGTTAAAAGAAATACTTCCCTTGTGTTGTTGGCGTACACACACACACACACACACACACACACACACACACACACACACACACACACACACACACACACACACACACACACACACACACACACACACATATTACCATTACCATCATCATCATCAGCACTGCATTTAGTGTGTACAGAAGCCAGAAGGGGAAAGTTTAACCCTGACACACTATTGGTATTTGTTTTTTCCTTCTTGCTTGTACAATGATTGCCCTGCTTGTACACACACACACACACACACGCACACACACACACACACACACACACACACACACACACACACACACACACACTGTACAAGAACACATTCAGGGATTTATAACCTCACAATTCCTATAAAAAAACTAAAACCCATGCATTAAATATAATTCCACTGGAAAAGACAAAAAATACACTTCCCAAAGTATGTTAAAGCAACATCAAACATCAAAATAAAACATAAATATATAGATAAAATGGCTAATAAATCATAAGTACATAAATCACCAAAGTAGTAAATAAAAAATATGATGCTAAAAATCTGTTCAAAATATACTTTTCCCCACAAACAAGACGAGTCAAGACGTGGCCTTCAGACTTGACAAATTACACCACAGGGAACAATGACACCCACCCAACGACCCCTTGCAGAGTCAATATTAATAGCCTTAATTACACTTGGTACAACGACAAGAAAGAAGGAAGAAGACGAAGAAGAGAAAGTTCAGAGCCTTGCCATAAAAGATATAACATTAAAAATATATTCTTGGTTTAATGGTGTTAATGAGATTAGCACAACACTAACATAAAATTTCAGGTTCAAGCAATTACCTCACTGATAATAATCCTTCCCAGGTAAGAGAGACTACCTTTGAAATAATGATACTACAATGATGTAATCTTATCAAAGTGCAATGAACAATGAACCACACACACACACACACACACACACACACAGTCCATAAGTTCCCTTGTTACATTTTACTACAAAAAACAACAATTAGCAACATTATTCTTATAAAACAACTATAAGAAGGCATAATTTACCTTCGTGTAATTAAACGAAAGACAATGTAACTACTACTATTGTATAATCTAGGGATAAAAAGGTTATGTAAGTTGGAGCTTTCAGACTATTTATTCTAAGGGAAATAGTGCATTGCTGTTTGTATGAAAACTTAAACCAATGCATCGTTTTTTTAGCATACAAGAGTGGCGGAATACTGTTCAACTCCTTTCATATGCAGGAATAAGACCATAATTAGGATCTTTTTTTTCCTTATGCCAACTGAAATAACTGCCAACTTTACAAAGCCGTAAATTAAAGTGATAAGGAGTCAAGATAACTCATGAACAGAATGTGTCTCTGTGTGTGTGAGTGTGAGTGTGTGTGTGTGTGTGTGTGTATGAGTGTGTGTATGAGTGTGTGTGTGTGCGTGTGCGCCTAGCGAGCAGTTACCAAAACGCTTAATTCAATTGACATTTGAAGGCGATAAACACGACCAAGATTAAGGAGGAGGAGGATGCAGGGAAAAACAACAATTACCACACTATCCACGTCGGATTTCCACATAACCTTGCCATCTCGTAAGACAGAAGAACTAAACACTACACTTACTACTACTACTACTACTACCACTAATAATAATAATAATAATAATGAGAGCGTGTATGTATGTCTCTTCCCCAGTGTTACAAGTATACATAATCAATACACTAAGTGAGTTCTGGAAGCCTGATATACATTTAGAGGTGTAAGTCATATCAGTGTATTATGTGTTACCTGATACATGAGACCCCGTTCTTGTTTCATATTAGGTGACCCTCTATATCATGTGCATTCATACCCCGGCACACTGAGGTGACATGCACAGGAATGAACAGGAATGAACAGGAGGAACAGGAATGAACAGGAGGAACAGGAATGAACAGGAATGAAGAGGAGGAACAGGAATGAAGAGGAGGAACAGGAATGAACAGGAGGAAGAAGAGGAGGAGGAGGAGGAGGAGGAGGAGAGGAGGAGGAGGAGGAGGAGGAGGAGGAGAGGAGGAGGAGGAGGAGGAAGAGGAGGAGGAGGAGGAGGAGGAGGAGGAGGAGGAAGATGAAGAAGAGGAGGAGGATATATATAAAGTTGATTAGGAACAGACTATAGGCGTGGGTAGGAACACACACACACACACACACACACACACACACACACACACACACACACCGGATTACACACGTCACACATGATATTGGAGAACCAGACGCGCGCACACACACACACATACAGAGAGAGAGAGAGAGAGAGAGAGAGAGAGAGAGAGAGAGAGAGAGAGAGAGAGAGAGAAACAAACAAAAAAAACACACACACACTTGAGGAAATATACTGAACTTAAGGACTCACAAAAAAATCCCTGTCGTAAGCTTTTTGAAGATAAATGCTTGAGTAACAGAGACAAGGAGAACCCTAGAGAGTTACGCCACAGATCAGCTTACTCACTGTACGACCCTCCTTACCCTACCCCGCCACCCTTAAGCTTCTCTCTACCCTTCCTCTCCCTTCTACATTCCCCTAACCTACCAGCTCTCTCTCTCTCTCTCTCTCTCTCTCTCTCTCTCTCTCTCTCTCTCTCTCTCTCTCTCTCTCTCTCTCTCATCCTGCCGGTAAAGCCGTGATTCACTTCTTAGCTGTGCCAGTCCGCCTCTCAGTCGCCTTGTACTGTATCCCTTCACGCCTCTGTCCCGCCCCCTTCACACACACACACACACACACACACACATACACACGGTTCACAAGGCTTAATAGTCGTTCAAAAGTTAAAAGTGTTTACTACTACAACTATTACTACTACTACTACTAAGTCAACCAGTTAAGTAGAAACAGTGAGTGACCTTCAGAATCACGACCAAAACGACGGTTCTTAAGTACGTTCAGTCACCTCGTCCCCATCCACCCCTCCCCCCTTCGCTCATTCCTAAACATCCCGTCCACACGAACTTACACACACACACACACCTTCCACTACACAGGCGCATATCTCTCACCCGCTCTCCTTCCTCCCTCTCTCTCTCTCCCTCCCTCTCTCCCTTGCAACCTTATGCCATAGCGACTGGCAGGCTAAAGCACACATCTGAGTTCGCTCTCTCTCTCTCTCTCTCTCTCTCTCTCTCTCTCTCTCTCTCTCTCTCTCTCTCTCTCTCTCTCTCTCTCTCGATTAAGAATTTCTTAAAATACCGGAAACATTTAAAACCTAAACACATACACAATCACATACACACACACAGAGAGAGAGAGAGAGAGAGAGAGAGAGAGAGAGAGAGAGAGAGAGAGAGAGAGAGAGAGAGAGAGAGAGAGAGAGAGAGAGACACAGGATGGTGACAAACAGATACCGCCAGTGACAGAAACAGGCTCGCTCTCGCTCTCTCTCTCTCTCTCTCTCTCTCTCTCTCTCTCTCTCTCTCTCTCTCTCTCTCTCTCTCTCTCTCTCTCTCTCTCTCTCTTTCTTTCAAATTGATAACAAAAAATAATGAAATAAACCTAAATTATACACACAAAAGTAACAAACGGTTTAAAAGAGGAAGAGGAGGAGACTGAAGCAGAGAAGGAGGAGGAGGAGGTGGAGGAGGAAGAGGAAGCAGAATGAAACGAAGAAAAACACAGACTAACACTTATAATAGCATCTGTATGACCACCACCACCAGTCTAAACACAATCCCATTAATATGAAACAGTGAGCAGGAGGGAGGAAAGACGGGGGAGGAAGAGGGGGAGGAGGAAGAAGGAAGGAAGAGGAGGAGGTTAATAGACAAATATAGAAAGTAGGAGGGAGGAAGGGAGGGAGACAAAAAGAAAAAAGTAGATAGATAAACAGATAGATAAAGATGGGGGAGGAAAAATAGCGTAAGGGCGAGAAACAAAAGATGGAGGTAACACACACACACACACACACACACACACACACACACACACACACACACACACACACACACACACAGTTGATAGTTGACAGTGAATCACACGAGAAAGATGACACATAGAAGGAAGAGGAAGAGGAAGAGGAGGAGGAGGAGGAGGAGGAGGAAGACGTGTACATGGGGGTTGAAAAAATGGTGAGGGTGATAGTGGTGATGATGGTGAGGGTGATAGTGGTGATGATGGTGGTGGTGTTGGGGATGGAAGGGAGAGTAAAGGGAGATTGGTATGTGGTAGAAGGTTGAAGAAGAAGGGGAAGGAGATGGAAGGTGTGGTGAAAACAGTGTGTGGGTGTTGGGAAGGGGGGGAGGGGGAAGTTGGTAGAAAATAGGATTGGATGTAGAATAAGTGAACCTCTTTTGTTTTTTACCTTGACTTGCGTAGTAGTAGTAGTAGTAGTAGTAGTAGTAGTAGTAGTAGTAGTAGTAGTAGTAGGTAGTAGTAGGTAGTAGTAGTAGTAGTAGTAGTAGTAGTAGTAGACTGATATAATAAAACAAATACTTAGAAACAAACAATAATAATAAGAGAAGGAAGAGCAGAGGCAGATGAGAGAAGAGAAGAGAAGAGAAAGCACGTGCTGGGGTGAGAGGAGTGGGAGGAGAGAGGGCAGGGAGTGGAGTGATGTATGGAGTGGGTTAGGAGTGTGAGTGGGGAGTGTCAGAGTTGATGTTGCATGCAATTGACCAGCATCTACTTCATCCCCCTCCCCCATCATCTAGTGCCTTAGAGAGAGAGAGAGAGAGAGAGAGAGAGAGAGAGAGAGAGAGAGAGAGAGAGAGAGAGAGAGAGAGAGAGAGAGAGAGAGAGAGAGAAAGAGAGAGAGAGAGAGAGAGGTTTAAAGAAATACTTAACATTTTTTTTCCTATTCTTATTTAAGCTTTATCTAATATTTTCTTATCAGTCCCTTTTTTCCTATTTCTTAACAATAACAACAACAACAACAACAACAACAACAACAACAACTACTACTACTACAACTACAACTACTACTACTACTACTACTACTACTACTCACTCCACACTGCACGGTCTGACCCACAAGAGATTAAAAACAGGTAGCTTATTTCTAACCTACACTTCTCCTCACTCTCCTCCCTTTCCATTACTAAGCATATTCCTTCCTTCCTCTCCTACATTTTCCTTCAAGATCTATGTATATTACTAACCGTCCTTCTTCCTCTCATATTTCCCCCCTCCTCCTCCTCTTCCTTCCCCCTGGTTGAATATCATTATGCATTATCTCTTAGTCATGCGATAAGAAGATAAGGGTTATACCAATAGATACTGTGAACTCTGTTTCTTGACTACTGCCTCCTACCATTACTACTACTACTTCTACTACTACTACTACTACTAATACTAATAATAATAATAATAATACTCTTAGTACTCCTCTTCCTACTCCTCCTACAGGCGTCAACGTTCTATCAAGAGGCTTGTTCACCTTCACGCCCCTTCAAGCATCTTCAACAGCACCTCCCTCACCAACTCTCTCTCTCTCTCTCTCTCTCTCTCTCTCTCTCTCTCTCTCTCTCTCTCTCTCTCTCTCTCTCTCTCTCTCTCTCTCATCGTTTGTTTGTTTTTTCTCCTCCTTTTCCTCGCCCTCCTCTACTACTACTACTACTACACTATATTAGCTTTTCTGCACGTCATTTCTCTCTCTCTCTCTCTCTCTCTCTCTCTCTCTCTCTCTCTCTCTCTCTCTCTCTCTCTCTCTCTCTCTCTCTCTCTCTCTCTTTTCCTTTCCCAGGCAATTCTTTTCATATCCATCCATCCTCTTCCTCCTTCCCTTCCTTCCTCCAACGCAAGAACGAGGCCGATAATATCATTAACCCGAGGCAGGAAAGAGGACGAAAAGCCTCATTGATAAAATGGAATAACTGTAACGATCAACAGATAGGTAGATGGTGCTAACATTATTACACACGTGGGTGATTGGATTGATAGCACGCGGTAACTTTCTGGTGTGTGTGTGTGTGTGTGTGTGTGTGTGTGTGTGTGTGTGTGTGTGTGTGTGTGTGTGTGTGTGTGTGTGTGTGTGTGTGTGTACGGTACATGTTATTAGTAGTACTGGAATTAAGATACAAAAAAAAGGCTATGTTACATATAGGTGTAGAGGCAAACTTATCTATGTAATGAAGGTTTGATTAGATAATAGACGAATAGATTCAAAGGTTAAATGTGAATGGGTATAAAGATATGGGTACATGGTATTATAAGGGAAGATTAATGGGTACACTGAACTATAAAGTCAGTCTATCCATTAACCCATTAATACAGCAATAAATAGACAGATTAGTTAGATAAAGTATAGAGGTACAGGTAAATAGATGAGACAGGCAGACAGACAGACACAGGACATTCACCATGGAAATAGAGGAGTCATTGTGTGCTGAGAGAGAGAGAGAGAGAGAGAGAGAGAGAGAGAGAGAGAGAGAGAGAGAGAGAGAGAGAGAGAGTGGTGACGTGGCAGAAAAGCTAGTGTAGTGTAGTATAGTAGTGGAGGAGGAGGATGACGAGGAGGAGGAGAAAGGAGAAAAAACAAACAAACGAGGAAAAGAAGAGAGAGAGAGAGAGAGAGAGAGAGAGAGAGAGAGAGAGAGAGAGAGAGAGAGAGAGAGAGAGAGAGAGAGAGAGAGAGAGTGTGTGGTGTGTGTGTGTGTGTGTGTGTGATGACGTGATGCTGACCAGGGTCCGGTCATGGGCGTGGGAACGAGAGAGAGAGAGAGAGAGAGAGAGAGAGAGAGAGAGAGAGAGAGAGAGAGAGAGAGAGAGAGAGAGAGAAATATATTCATCCCATCAAAGCTACGATAATGGTGATTGTGAGGAGGAGGAGGAGGAGGAGGAGGAGGAGGAGGAGGAGGAGGTGGTGGTGGTGGTGGAGGGGCGGCAGGAACGACCTACATTCTCTCTCTCTCTCTCTCTCTCTCTCTCTCTCTCTCTCTCTCTCTCTCTCTCTCTCTCTCGTAAACGTACCTCCAGAACTCTTTCAACAAACACAAACACACACACACACACACACACACACACACACACACACACACACACATACACACACACACATACAAATATACACATGCCGATACATCCTCTCCAAACTTCATCCGCACAACACATTCCTTGATCATACAGTCATACATATATTAGCTCTCACACACACACACACACACACACACACATACACACACACACACAGTTGTTCTCATTCTGCACTGTAAATCTTCCATTCTCCATATGTATAGATCCAACTACTTTTTTTGTTTCTACTTCTCAACACACACACACACACACACACACACACACACACACACACACACACACACACAAGCACACACACACAGACACGCGCGCAGCCATGAGCATCTACAATATACAATTCTTTTTCTTTTTTATTGTTTTTTTTTCTGAGGTCATAACGCAAGAGCAACTTCTATAAAAATGGAAGAGCCGGTTACGTAATACTACTACTATCACCACTACTACTTTTACTACTACTATTATCACTACTACTATAATTACTATTTCTGACTCAGCAAGTAACTACAAAAACACCTTAATTGCACTCATTACCCACGAGGCCATGAAAGTCACGTTATAAATAAATAATGCGAGTAAATGTGACTAGTGACAAAAAACAGAAGACATTTAACAAGAACCTTTAGGCATAAGCACGTGACTAAGTATATAAGGAGTGTGTCTAATCAATATTTCAACACTATATTGAGAAGAAAAAAAAAAGCATGACATCAAAGGAATGCCTAAGAAAGGAATTCATACACTGGGTAAAATAAGGAAAAAATTAAATAAAAACACGATCGATTACTGACCCCAAGATAAATTCAATGTCAACGCTGTGGTTTCCAAGATGGCTAATATTGACGTTAAACACACACATACATAGTTGTTAAATGGCTGGGGAGGATGCATGGTGCCGGCTACGCCCCCGCAGACAACATTCCCGGAAGCAGCTTTTGTCGGCCTTTGTCTAGCAAGGTCGAGTTCCGGTTTCAACTTGTATCGGGCGGCAAGAAGGGAACCCCAGAAGCACGAAGCATGAGCCGCCGCCACCAGGAAAAGGTGATGCGTCACCAGTGTAAATAGTAAAAAGAAATGTATAAGCACTTCAAGGCCTGCCAGTGGACTTGTACTGACTGTTTATTACCGTGACGAGCAGGGTGTGACTACGATGGCTACCAGGAAATATTTGAGTAAAGGAGGAAAATTCACATACAAGTCACCTACCCAGGCATGGTAGTCACTATGAAAAAGTGTAACCATGTACATTCCATGCCAATAAAATGACACCCTTTCCACGAATGCGGGATTAGAAATTACCCAATGTATTCTAAGGAAAATGTAGTTTTTTTTATCTATGTAAAACTATATACCTTGCATAATCAATGACACATGCATGCAAGATCACAAACCTTAAAAATTCTAAATATATGAATGTATACTAAGTTTTGTACATTAATTAAAGATGAGTGCATTTACGGAGAAGAGTTGACAGTTCCCGAGACTCGCTCGTGTTAAGCCATCTTGAAAAAGGGAATTATGGGATGGCACAGGAAGTTGTGCTTTAGTTCTTCCAAACATTCGGTTTTCCCAACAATTAGAGTTAAGACGAGCACTCAACAGGTTAAAACACTTCTTGTACAGCACACGAAACCACGTACTCTAATAAAACAAATTATACGGATTTCAAGATCAAAAAGATTCGTTCCAAAATACATCCTATTCTGTGATTTCGCGTCAAATTTTATCCCCAATATCGCGATTTTTGGGAACGCGAATGCAACGCAGATTTCAGCTTGAGTACAATGCCCAGGGAGGAGCAACAACCTTTGAAGTATATATCCAATTACAGGCACAATCCCATACTGACGAATTCGTTATGCAGGAGTGAGTGTTATGTTTAGCTACACTTCCAAGCGGGGTGAAGGTCGATCCACACAATACCATCATCGTAAGCCCGCTACGTTATCATGGCGTTAGTGGCAGGTAATTGTGAGAATGACGCCACTTACACAGCTATGTCGTGTTACCCAAATGAAGCGGCATAACTCTCTCTCTCTCTCTCTCTCTCGACAACACCCTCCTACCACACCCATCATTACGAACGTTATTTCCGTCCTACCACCACTACCACACCTCTTCACCTTGTCACCCTGAACCACATAATACAAGTTCTTCATTGTTGTGTGTGAAAGGCAACTCACAACTATTAAATACACCACATTAATGTTTCCCTTACAACTCCCATTCCTCGCACTATATAATTACCGTGGAGTGAAGATTGTGGTCTTGGAATGCAAAGAAAACGAACACCACATATTCGCACGAAGCAAAATAATATTGTGTTTATGATTGCTGGAGGAACACGTGTAAGATTATATCACTTCATAAACAAAAACACAAACACAAACATAACATTAAAAAAAAAAAAAAAAGCAGGGAATGTGTGGTAGCAGTTTATCACTTCCGCCCAGACAGGAAAAGGGTATGAAACAATATAAAATAGAGAGGCATGAAAACACCTTAATTGCAACATGTCACACTACATTATTAGGAAGCCTGTACAAAAACATTAATACTCATGAATTCCTTACAACCTAACACTTGGATTCAGGTTAATGTTACAAACTGCATGACTACTGATAAAGAACATGATCTATAGTACATTAATATTGATGTGACTGCCTACGTATGTACATGGAGTGAAGAATGAGCTTTGTTGATAATGATGAAAACTTACTAAACCTACTATTATTAATGAGTGACAATTTGAATACTTATGAATATATAGCTAATAATTAAGTGAATATTGTTAAAAAGTAACTACATGAATATTGATTAAAAAATGCCAGTGAATATAAGTGATGTAAAACTTGGCAACATGATGAAATTACACCTAATTGATAATGATATCATAAATTTATATCATGAATGCTGATAAAAATAATATATCCTAACATGAACAAATACTGATAAAAAAAAATAATCAACCAAGAATATTGATTTAAAAAAAAAAATGCTATTATGAATATTAATAAAAAAAAATTTCAAATAAATACTGAAAAAATTGCCAATGTGAATATGTACAGTAAAAAAAAATAAAAAAATAAATAAAATAAATAGTGATGCTGAGCTTGATGTGCTGAGGTCATGGTGATATCCTAAGCCTGGCACGCAGAGGTCAGCAGTACCTTCCCTCCCTGCCCCCACACACGCACCTGACCCCTCGAGTGCCTTCATTCAGCATAGTGTAAGATGACCTTGACACCACCAGCTGACTCAAGTGAATATTGACACTAGCAACAGCTGAGTCAAGTAGGTGGTTATTAATTCTTCAGACCCGCCATGAGTGAGTGAGTGCCCTGGATACCAAACCTTCACGATGAATGCGGAACTTGGGTCAAAATATAAATAAATAGACGAGTGGAATGTACGGCATAGTCAATCCATTCATCTGCCTCTCCATGAAGTTATTTAATAGTACATCTATTCTCTACTATTAAAAACATAAAAGTAAAACATATATACATAATAATACAAAAACAACTATAGAACTACAGTATGAGTAAACAGCTAAATATTTCACGAAGTATCAAAAATTGTGAAATAATTTTTGACCTAGCTAGTAATTGCATATCATCTCAAGTTACTGCAATACACTCATTTGTGCATAAAGTCCACCAACACAGCCAGGTAGCCATGCTGTCACCTTCAACTAAACACTTACATTATGCATACCACCAGTGCTTCTAACATGCCCAGTTTGATCACCGACAAAAGATCGACAACCGAATATCTAAAACTTATTTCTTCCACTCCCTTCTGATTGGCAAGTCATGGTGTGGAAAATACAGATGATACAGTGACTGTCAACTCTTTTCTCCCATTACAACCTTCATAAAAACACGGGCAATGGTTAGTCATCAAGCAAGGGCTAAACACAGGTATGCGGAAGGGAATATGGTGTTGAGTGTCTTTATGTAGGAATGAAAGTGTGTAATGTGTATCGTAGTTGGTAACCATTTATGTATTTGCCTAAAATCTCGATACAATTATGGTGTTGAGGATTTCTTAAGCAGGAGTGAATGTGTCTAATGTCTATCGTAGTATGGCAACATTTATTACCACCAAAAATGTCTATAAAATAAATTTGTAAGAATTATCCAGTAAACTGCCAAGACTGTTAATCAATTAGCCACACCATTACTTATATGGCCAATAAATTATATTGGAACACTAATATCCAATAATTATACCATGAAGCACTGATAAAACAAAATTCATGACTTCCTCCTCAGCATATGCAACAAACACCCTAACACAGATAACCATTGTTAGATCTGTCGTCACACCTGATATGGACTGATAAGGCCGCCACCACCAAAGCAACGCAGGAAGCACCATCACCACCACCCTTGTGCTCAACACCACCACCACCATATGGTCAGAGTGAAGGACTTGCATAAGATATCACTAAAGCAAATTTAACTCATATTGAGAAAACATCCCTGCATTAATATATGTCAAACAATCAATAAACTTATTAACTTTAGTGAAAGATGAACACAGATACCAGTCCATTTTAGAGCAGTGCATCTACTTCTTACATGCACTTTGGGTGCTTCACTGGGTAGGGCTTGGACGTACTGAGAGAACTCAACTGAAGTGTTAAGCTTAAGTGATATGTTTGTGGCACAGCAAAAGGCACAGTAGCACCCAGAATACATCAAGCAAGCATTGCTTGCGTGACATTTGTTATATAGTTAGTAACAGTATAACAAGCCAGCAAGTTGGTGATAAATAAAAGTCCACCCAGCAATGTGACAGTGTTGATGTCATCCTTAGACAAGCAGTTTCAGTAGTTACTTGCAGCCGTGAGGTGCCCATTTTATCCTGACTGATCCTGAGCCACAACCAATCACCTCAATTCTAAACTATTTATCAGTTTCTCAAATACTGATGATAATGTATGTACAATTGCATAAGAGAATAGACTAACCAAGCCGTAGAGGACATTTCTGGCATAGTAACAGAATAACAAATTAAAATGATTCATCTTGATGTTCGTCAGTTAATATTTCATTTGTACAGCAATGGTTCCACAAAGATGAGAATGAAAGCAGTAGGAAATGTACGTCACCTGCGTTAAGAGGTTGATTAATGTGTCAAAGCGGGCCAGACAGCAACACCGTAAAAATACACTGATATGAAAAAATAGTATCAGTCTTGGTGTGATAAGGAAGAGTGTTCACAGGGCAGGAGGGCAGGGAAGACAGACCCTTCGACACTGATCACTATTATCACCAAGATCCATCACTACTGAATGACACCTAAACTCCTTCACCAGATTGAAAAAACAAGTACATTTCTATAGACGACAGCCTTTTCGGATTGCCTTCCTACATATATCTAGAATGACTTCCATAAATAAGAGCATGTGAGTGAAAACCATTATGCATCAGGTGTAGTTAAACATGGATATTATGTTACATGGGTCAGCCTCAAACAAACAAGATCACGCAAACTATGAGATATATTTCTAGCCACAACAACCTTAATTCCAACCTAACCTATCCTATAAGAGACTCCATTGATACATGTCCTTCACTTCAGCCATCCACAACCCAGCCCAGTGAGTGTAGAATCATTACAGCAACACCCGCCACGCTGTTATAAAGTGTTCATTGTACCTGAGATTGGCAGCACAAGCAGAGGTGGTGTGTCCTCAAGTATGAACAGGAAATGACTACCTAAAACTTTTCCTTCAGGTACACTTTCTAGTCATTTATCATTTTTTTGTTTTGTTTTTCAGTCTGCGCTTCCTCTACCCTCTTTTTCCTGACTCATCACTAGCTTAGTCATTCTTCCTTCCTTTCTTCCAAACTACAGCTGAGGTTGAACATATCTATTAATCACTGAGCTTAACAACCTTTTCAATACTATCACTTATTATCTATTAATTTATAACTAACCTCTATCTCAAGTTAACCTGTCATGCCCATTTTTCTTTTGAGGGCAGCCAGCATACAGCCTAACTTGGCTAAACATATGGAACAACAACATTATCACCACAACCTACTTGTCTATATAATATCTATACATATGACACAATAACTGTATAAAGTTTCATAGACAATAGAGAAGCCTATGATAAACATGTGAGATAAGACTACTAGCTATCTTCCTATCAAGAGATAAGAGGTCACTGTCTGTCTCCCATCTCTCAGCAATCTATTTCAGGTATTTCAAACCAACTTTTTTTTTCACTCTTCTCAATAGGTGATGCTTTAGGAATATATCAGCTGCTAAGTTAAGAAATATAGACTATCCTTTACCTATGCAAGTGATGTAAGGAGTAGGTATATTTAACACCAAAAGAATACTACCACATCTAACTAATTACAAAATCCATAATAACATCTAGGAATACTATACTGCACATAAAATTTTTTTTTAAAAATCAGAGTTCCTCAATTTCTCATAACATCTTTTAGCACAAATAAACACATGCTGAATTGTAATTTTTAGGAGTATTTATATTTCTTAGGCTTTACTATGAAAATTCTGCACAACATTTACTATCCTGTGTTACAAGATCACATTGTTGCTGTTTATATTAAGTTATGAGTTGATGGGTGTGAATGTTAGCTACCCTAGACACTTCAATGCTGGCAGTACCCCGGAAGGTGAATGCATGTTTTGATCTGTCAGTGTGTTGGGTGCCAAGCCACAGCACTACTACCACCAGCCAGAAATGCAAACCACTTCCACAAAAATGCAGAAAAAAATATATGCAAGGGCTCATCATTGTATTATTATAAGACATGGAAACTGTGACTAAACTTTTCTTGCCTTTACTAAGAAGCTTGTGTTACAACAACTACAAACAGCTTACATGTATACGTCTTACCAAAACCAACACACTCTCATATATCCAATCTATGAACTTTTAACACTATCAATACTTGGTTAAAAGAGTTTATAGAAAAAGTTAACACCAGCAACACTTGACTAGAGCACATGCAATTCCACCAAAAACACTAGAATCAAAAGTGCTGACTCTACAGCAAGCCACTACTTCCTCTAGCTGCACCTTACACCTTTCCTGGTTATAGTCATTTCACTCAACTTCTGACACATGTGGTTCTTGTTCTCTCTCATTACCATATTCAGGACTCGGTAACCCACCACAACTGAGGTAAACAAGCCCCACTAAACAAGGTAATGATGACAAGTAGAAAGAGGAGAATTCTGACATTTAGTGATAACCCACCAAGGTAAGATGTTGGCATACAGCTCAACCTGAAGGAAACTGAGAAGCCATCAGCAAGGTAAGACGTCTGCACACACTTAAAGAAAGTTGAGAAGGTGTCATCAAATGCCTCCAATGCTGCAACACTAGATGCTGGCCACACAAAAAGGAACTAGGTATTTTTAACATTCTTCTTCATTTAAATTTTCACTTTTTATGTAATTAACCCATACTTTATGCAATGAGGCTGAAAAAAGTTTGCAGGGAATTATAATTACATCATTACATTTGTCCATTTCATTACTTCATAAAAAAAAATCAAATAGGTCTATGTTCCTGATAAGCCATTCTACTCACGTAATAAAGAGACAATATCAGTAAGCAATAGCGAGGTAGACACACACCTGTTCATACACTGCACCCTAATAACAGACAGGTGTGCGAGTAGTACCAACACTCGACTGTCATCCAAACATCAACATTCACTTGTGGGTTAACATTGGTTTTCCTAACCTACACATAGCCTTAGGACATTGTTTGTGACAGTTACGAGACTTGACGTGGCAGTTAGATGACTGTACATACTAGTTAGAAGTGTAATTGGCAGAAGATTGTATCCGGATTAGTAAAAATCAACCCTTACCTAGCTACTTGTTTTACTTGTGTTACGTTACATCCACTTTTAAAGGATTCTAATTGTAATGATGGCCAGGCATAAATCAAGGCAACAGTACACGGGAAATATTACGACTTATCTAAGCAATTACTATTCTGAAGACTTTGTATATCTATGTTATCAGGAATACTGCCACGACCGACAGCCAACCTAAGGAGAAAAAAAAAAGCCAAACAACCGACAGCCAACCTAAGGAGAAAAGAACAAGCCGAATGAACGACAGCACACCAGGGAAGAAAAGAATAACAGCCAACCAAAGGAATGAATGACAACCAACATAAGTAGATGAAAAACAGCCAATCTAAGGAGACGAACAACAGACAACCGAAGGAGACGAACAACAATCAACCGAAGGAGACGAACAACAATCAACCGAAGGAGACGAACAACAGTCAACCGAAGGAGACAAACAACACTCAACCGAAAGAGACGAACAACAGACAACCGAAGGAGACGAACAACAATCAACCGAAGGAGACGAACAACAGTCAACCGAAGGAGACAAACAACAGTCAACCGAAGGAAACGAAAAACAGACAACCGAAGGAAACGAAAAACAGACAACCGAAGGAGACGAACAACAGACAACCGAAGGAGACGAACAACAGACAACCGAAGGAGACAGACACTAAGACAAACACCACAAAGGACGAACACAGCATCAAAGAGACGAAAATAACAAGAGACAACCGAAGGAAATAAAAAAACAGACAATCGAAGGATAAGAAAAACAGATAAACTAAGAAGACAAACAACAGTCAACTGAAGTAGACGAAAAACAGACAACTGAAGGAAATAAAAAACAGACAATCAAAGGATAAGAAAAACAGATAACCTAAGAAAACAAACAACTGTTAACCGAAGAAACGAACAACAGCCAACCTAAAGGTGACGTCACACTAGCACTTTTCCGTCAATGTTAACAATTTCAACATTTTTTTCTCTCGTTCCGTCTTCCTTTTGCATCTGAATCAGTCAGACGGACATGATCGTCTTCATAGGGTAAGTTGCCGCCAACCTTTTAATCAAATCAGAATGAATAGTGGATGATATGAAATTAGTTGAAGTAGATGGCTAACTTGCATCTAAATAAAAAAAATTCAAATTTCTTAAATGATAACAAATAATAAATTGAATAATTGCACATGAGGTTACATTTAATTTGTGGTTTCATAATAACCAACAGTGTCTCGCATGACTAAACTGTAGATTCGGAAGACTTTAATTGCAAGCCAAAAGCATAAGTTTGTGGTACTAGTTCTTGTTCAGCCTGATCCAGTTCCTCATCATCTGCGTATGTGTGACGGCGCGTGTTCCAGAAATTGTCAATTTTCAGAAAGTTGACGGAAACAATTGACGGAAAAAGTGCTAGTGTGACATTGCCTTAAGGAATGAACGACAACTAACCTAAGGACCAAACAACAACCAACTTATGGGGACATTTGACAGCCAACCAAAAAAACAAACGACAACCAACTTATAGACGAATGACAGCCAGCTTACAGAGAAAAGAACGTAATCCCAATTATGAGGAAAAGAGCGACAACCAATCAAATAATTCCTACTCAGATATTTTAGCACGTCACTACATTAACCAAAAAACTATTCAGTACTGATCTAATCCTGCTAACTTAACCATCACAAACATTTTGTACTAGACCAAAAAAAATATTTCTGGCTACATTATGACATTAAGAGGAAGCAGGTTCTTACAAGTTCTTGCAAGCTTTCCCTGTACACAAGCAAATAATATAACAACACATAGTTAGGTTAGGTTAAGTTAGGTTGGGTTAAGTTAGGTTAGGTTGTAAAGTTAGGTTAGAATATCATAATTAATATAACAAGACATGGTTAGGTTAGGATAGGTTAATTAAAGATACGTTAGTATAAGTTAGGTTAGGATAGATTAGGTCAGGATAAGTTAGGTTAGATTAGAATACCATAATCAATCCATGACTCACCTCCTGTTGACATCATATCTTAGAGGTTCGTTCCAGAAAGAGCCAATGTACACCCTTGCTACCTCAGGCGTCCCCAGCACCTTGCCCAGGGACCACATTAGGGCACCGTACACTCGCATCAGCTGTTGATGATCTACCATGTCCGCCTTATTCAACACTATACGGATCTTGTCATCGTGGGCTTTCAGTGCCTCGATTGACCTTCTAAACTCATCATTAATATCCAGCTTGTGGGCATCAAATAGGAGGACGATTCTATCCACACGCTCTGCAAACCACTCCAGCACACCAGTGAAGTCATATCCACGCCCCACCCACTGCTTCTCCCCGGACAGAATACCAGGGTGAGTCGATGATGGTGAGGCCCTTAAGTACGGTGTTACTCATCTGGGAACACTGGAAACGGTTGAGGAAGGCGTTTCCGAATTTAGATAAAGGTCTGAAGGGCTTTTTCGAGTCGACCACAAGTGCATTTCCTGGAATAACTCTGTCTGTATCTCCGTGCATGACAGTTATGAAGGCGTCCGTGGTGGGCTCAGGGCCTATCCTCATGCCTGGGAAGTCACTCTCCAGCACATATTTAATGAATGTGGTCTTGCCTGTTGAATACTGACCTACCAGCAGGATCATGGGCTTGGCATCGAAGTCTGGGTCGTCCAAAGCTGGTGAGTGGAAGTCATGGAACTGGTAGGTCGTCTCCAGGGGAAGCAGTTTTGTTTTATATATTTTCCTGAGTCCTTGTACCACATTATCGTAGACCTCGTTTGAGCTTTTTTTAGTTTCATCTCTGTTTATCCACGAGAACATGGTGGTGGAGGTGGTTGTAAGGGAGCCGAGGGGCGTGCGGCCGTGCTGGGTGGATGCCGGAAACTGAATGAGTTGTCACAGCCACACGCACCAACCAACGCCATCTACCGGTGCCCGCCAGTTTTAATATCTGTCTTGCTGTAACTAGTTTTTTTGTACCAATATTTATCTTATTCAAGCATCAATACTACTGATTTTGATACATAAAATAGCCTGCATGCACATGAATGGCTATCTACTGCCAGTTTTAATTTATGTCTAAAGTTATAGCTGTTTTTTCTCTCAATATTTATCTTTATCACACATCAATAT
>JAPQNM010000029.1:9060601-9065601 GCA_029783475.1 Metacarcinus magister | reverse complement strand
GAATCAAGGAATATTATAAGTTTTGTATCCTGACGAGAAGAAAAATATTATAGTGGTATGTTTACTTAAGGTTTCACTATGTATTGTTCAGTTATTAATGGGAATAAACGTGGTACTGATGAATTAATAGATTGTAGAAGATAAAGGAGACTATACAATACAGTGACGAGGCCAAGAATGGACAGACAGGCAGACGAGACTGAAACACGAGACATGTAGATGAAGTGGAACAATTACTTTCAATTTAAGAGTATCAAACTAAAATAGAAGATACGAATTGGTGTCATGGAAAAATAAGACTTAACAAAATAAAGTAAAGTAATACTATAAAAAAAAAATATTAACAATCATTAAAATAACGTATTAAGAAAGCTGAACAAATCATTGCTCGTAAGAACAAGATATTATACAGAAAAAACTTGACATTTTAACAGTTCAAATAGATAATACACATGGATTTTATAGTTATCAAGTTGCAAAAAGTTCTGAACCAACGAACTTCATCCACCGTTGACTCAGAGGCATTCAATAGTTGTGGTTCTGAGGAAAGTTATCATTGTTTGTTTGAGTTTGTAGAATATATTTTTCTACACAATCAGCTGTTTTCCGGCTTTCTCGTTGAGGCTAAGAATAACAGATAGATAGATAGATAGATAGATAGAGAGAGAGAGAGAGAGAGAGAGAGAGAGAGAGAGAGAGAGAGAGAGAGAGAGAGAGAGAGAGAGAGAGAGAGAGAGAAAGTATGACTGGATCGTTTGTTACTCAACTAAGCAGAGAAGGAAAAGTTAAACACGTGATTCTCTTAAGTTATTTCTGGTCACACTTTTTTCCATTTCTTTTTTTCTCATTCCTGGTAATGATGGAGAAAAAAGAGGATGAACTGTGGAGGAAGAGGAAAGGAAGGACCGGATATGGGAATGAGGAAGGAAGGGAGGGAGATATTATGGAGGAAAGAGGATGTGAGTGTGTGTGTGTGTGTGTGTGTGTGTGTGTGTGTGTGTGTGTGGTGTGTGGTGTGTGTGTGAGAGAGAGAGAGAGAGAGAGAGAGAGAGAGAGAGAGAGAGAGAGAGAGAGAGAGGAGAGAGAGAGAGAGAGAGAGAGAGAGAGAGAGAGAGAGAGAGAGAGAGAGAGAGAGAGAGAGAGAGAGAGAGAGAGAGAGAGAGAGAGAGAGAGAGAGAGAGAGAGAGGAGAGAGAGAGAGAGAGAGAGAGAGAGAGAGAGAGGAGAGAGAGAGGAGAGAGAGAGAGAGAGAGAGAGAGAAGAGAGAGAGAGAGAGAGAGAGAGAGAGATGAGAGAGAGAGAGAGAGAGAGAGAGAGAGAGAGAGAGAGAGAGAGAGAGACGGTGTTAAAATAATTTGTCTTGTCATCTCCATGTAATGATGATGATGATGAAAATAATAATAATGATAATAATAATAATAATAATAATAATAATAATAATAATAGTAATAATAACAACTATGATAATAATAATAATAGTAATAATAATGATAATAATAATAATAAAATACCACCACCAACAACAACAGCAACAGTAACTACTACTACTACTACTACTACTACTACTACTACTACTACTACTACTACTACTACGAATAAATAACACAAAACCATATATTACAACAAAACACACAATGAAAAAAAGTGTACGAAAAAGGGAAACTAAGCATATAATAACTGAAATGATGACGTAAGGGAAAAACAAAACACGATCGAGAAACAAAAGACGGTGCGGTGGCTTCCCTTGGCGTCAGGTTTAGTGGGAACCGTGTTATTGGAGAACACGGAAACCAGAATGACACAGAGGTTTTCCAAATAAAAATACTGAGAAGATATATAAAATAATCGCCTCCTATTACAGCAGCGAGAGAAAGTTAACCAACCGCACAGGAAATATGACGCACAATACGGAAACTATAAGGAAAGTGTATAAGTATTTTACATTACTTTAGATCATTATCAATTTCTACTACAACAACAACAACAACAACAACAACAACAACAACAACAACAACAACAACTACTATCCCTACTACTACCACTAGTACTCCTACTTCTACGTCTCATCATCTTTCTTAGACGAGTGCTTAGATAACAAATGACAAGCGGTTATCTGGTCCTTGTGATATGGGACTATGATACAGGTAGCAGCCAGTGCCCTTGCCCTCCCACCAGGTAAACACGACCCACGACCCACGACCCACCTTGACGTACTGCTGATGACGTGGTTGTCGACGAAGTGAAAGGAAGAGGAAAGGTTGATGGAAGGAAACCGAGGTGAAGACGAAAGGAAATGAACAGGGAAATTCAAGATTATGTGGAAAAATAACGTAAGGGACATAGGTAAGGGGAACGAAAGGAAAAACGATGTGGAAACGTGAAAGAAAACGAGATACACATGGGAAAAGCGAAACTTGAAGGGGAGTGCAAGAGAAGAAACAAACAGAAAAACAGAAGTGAAACGCAAGGGACACTTGAGGAAATAAACAAAGAGCGGGGATTGAAAACAAGTCAAATAAAGCATGACAGCCGTTACTTACGTTCTATTCATGTCGTATCTTAGGGGCTGATTCCAGAAGGAGCCGACATACACCCTCTCCACTTCAGGCGTGTTCAGAATCTTCCCGAGTGACCACATGAGCGCCCCGTACACTCTCATTAACTGCTGGTGATCAATCATGTCCGCCTTATTGAGCACGATCCTGATCTTGTCATGCTGTCCCTTGAGCCGCTCTAAGAAGCATCGAAACTCGTCTGAAATATCCAACTTGTGGGCGTCGAACAGAAGGACGATGCGATCCACTCTCTCTGCAAACCATTCCAAGACGGCGTGGAAGTCGTAGCCTCTGTCAATGCGTTGCTTCTCCCCTGATAGAATGCCGGGCGTGTCTACGATGGTGAGGCCCTTGAGAACGTTGGAGTTGGCGTAGGAACACTGGAAGCGGTTAAGGAAGGAGTTGCCATACTTAGTTAAGGGACGGAATGGCTTGTTTGGGTCCACTACGAGCGCGTTGCCAGGAATGATACCGTCCCGCTGGTTGTGCATCACCACCACCACGCTGTCCGTCGTCGGCTCCGGTCCAATTCTTATACCTGGGAAGTCCTTCTCGAGGATGTAACGGATGAAGGTTGTCTTGCCGGTGGAGTACTGACCCACCAGGAGAATCATGGGCTTGGCATCGAAGTCCGTGTCACTCAGGGGAGGGGAGTGGAAGTCTTCAAACCTGTAGTGGGACTCGAGTGGCAGCAATTTGTTTTTGTAGATCAATTTGAGTCCCTCCAACACCGTCTCACACATTTGTAACTGACGGTTCTTGAGTTCATCCTTACTGAGCCACGAAAACATTGCGACGAACGAGTGAACATAAGCGACCGTCAGGGACACTGGCGAGGGCCACACTGCCACGCTGCCGCCGCCAAGCCGCCTCCACCCGTGCTCGCCGACTCTGCCAGCCACCTCGCGGCCAAATCCGTCCCGTGAATGCCTGGGCCGAGGGGAAGCCGGGCAGCTACCTCGGTGGGGACTCCCGTCACCTCACCTGTCAAGGCGCCACCCCGGCCCTGGCCCCGCCCTCACGCAGGCACGTCACGCAGACCCAATGTCAACGGTGTCAACGGAGGAAATGGTGTGCGATAAAGAGAGCGACAACGATAGAGAGACAGAAAATATGACATCACGGAGGAATGACTTGCATTAGTGACGATATATTATTATTGTTTCACCTTGAAAATACTTGTGGCGGACGAATGGTGTGGTTGTGAGCGCGCGCGCGTGTGTGCATGTGTAGCCTTGCTTGTGTGGAGGCTGCTGGCAGAGAGGGGCGCGGCTAGCATTCAACAAGCGACTACTGACTGGGATGTGCTCAAGGCGGGGAAGGGGATGACTAAGAATGGGAAATACCACCTCAAGCAACGAAAGAGTTGAAGAATCACGCATCAAGGGAAGACTAAGGTGTTTTTCTGCCTTGACATGACCATAAAGACAAACACTCGTATCGGGTGTCGCTCGTGTCCCCTGCGTACCACACTAACAAAGAATGAGACTGTTTACTAAATACACATAGACAAGAAAGCAAAAATGTCACAACCAGGCAAAAAAAAAACATTACACGAAGCAAACTCGGTGCGTGAATGTGTATAAACTAATCGGATTATTAAGGAAACGAAGATCCTGAATGAAAACGTACTACAACAACAATAACAACAACTACTACTACTACAACTACTACTACTACTACTACTACTACTATTACTACTATTGTTATACTACTACTCTGCCACACCCTCCCACCCACCACCGCCAGGCACAATGTGAGACGTTTATTCACTTGCAAGAGGAGGGAGTGAAGGCTATGATGGTGGTGGTGGTGGTGGTGGACGTGCAGGGTAGTGGTACAGCAGTGTAATGAAAATTGTCTCGCTGATTCAATAGTTATCTAACGCTACGCTGACTGACGGTAGAGTGAACTCTTGGCTGCTCCTGGTCATTCCCTTCACGTGGTTTGGCGAAAATCTTGTTTCCACTTTAAGTTTACACGTGTCTAGTGGATGAATGCAGGTGAGGAGTAACCGAGAAGCGTGTTGGGGTTGATGTCACTTCCTTGTTTTGCTTATAATTTCTATTTGACTTCTGCCTTTGTATCTTTGTTTAGTGGACTGTTATGGACACTTGCCAAGATGCGTTCGTAGGTGGAAATAGTAGAAAGTCATTGCCCTAATAATTTGTAATTCTTTGACTTCATTAATATATTTCATTTTCGATCTGCTACAAAGTATAGACTAGACTGGTCAGTGGCGTATATAGGTCTTTGGAAGGGGGGGGGGGGCACAAGGGTAAATCCAAGATGTTATTAAGGGGGGCGAGATAAGCGAGCCCTTGCAGCTGGTGGTCTGGGGAAATTTTTTGAAAAGAAAGTATTTTTAGGGACATTTTTGAAGCCCCAGATGGGATATATTGCAGACGTATTTAGCTATAGAGACATATAGTACTACTGGGACAAA
>JAPQNM010000029.1:9050601-9055601 GCA_029783475.1 Metacarcinus magister | reverse complement strand
ATTATGAGAATTCAGCTTCAACCCAACACTTAACGTTGATTAGAACACAGACGGCGACTCAGGACAGACGTAAAGGTAGAGTGTAATCAACATCAATGAAATCAAGAACACATACGTCATCAATAAGCACCATAAAGAAAACAATATATCTATAGTTTAAAATGGACGCACGAAGGATTAACTGTAACCAAAACAAATGAGATACAATGACATTATAGGACAATACCAAGAAAATATACGTTAGCACATTAGAAAAATAATGAGCAATGAGTAGTCTAAGTTAATAAATAAAACATCACAGCAACACAAACAAGTAAACAACAAAATAACAATAAGTAAACACTGGTGTAAGCTATTCCCAGATAAGCCTTTAATGATCACACCTGGCGAGCGGTATCTAAGTAGTCATCAATACTGTATCCAAACAACTCAAAGTCCGCCTGATACCTGCGATAGAGATCCTCAACCTGGCGTCTGGTGAGGGTCTTGAAGTAGTCAGGTGGCGGGCCGGGTCGTCTGTTTTTCCATCTACTCCCGTCTTGTATCTCCGTCAGGTTTGCTACATGTGCCAGTAACTGCTCGTCACTCTTCATCGTCTCCACTTTGATTACCACTTGATAGTCTGAGGTGCACACTCCGCATTGCACCCAGTAAGGGATCCAGCATATCACCTTCAGAAGAGACGGTGTTTGGTACAGGTTAGGTTAGGTTGTGAAGATACCATCAAGGAAGCACTATTGCAAAGGCTGTGCTTCCCGAACGACACAAGACCAGACCAGAAGTTAAAATTAGGAGTACAGAGGTAAATGTATTGTGCTGGTGAAACTACGGATAAATAGAGGACACAATGCAACACCTTGAGGAATTGCAAGTGTTGGGGTGCAGATTAGGTGAGGTTAGTTAGGAAGGATTACATAGCTGTGTGTGTTGTGCTCTTAGAATTATGGAAAAGTAAAGGGCCCAGTGCATCACCTTGAGGAATTTCAGGATTATCCATGAGCTATTTATCAGTCAGTTATATCAATGAGATAAATGAGGAGTCTATTCATCAATTATCTATCAATCAGTATGAAGATTAACCTATCTATAACGTCAACAGTATATAGATAAGACGGAAAGATAAGAAACAATTACCTTAACGAAACTTAAGAACATGGTAGAAGGAAAAATAATAGAGAAACGAAAAGACTACATACAACCAAACATAACAAGAACAATAGACAAACAAGGAGACACAAACCACTTACATTCCCCATCCAGTCATCCACAGTTTTAAAGTTCTCTGTTGACTCCACGAGGAAATCCACGAACTCTGAGAACGTGGGCTGCTGTGGCAGGATAGCATTGCCCCCTGGCGATCTGTACCTGGCCACGATAGCTTGCTGCAGGTGCTGGAAGTAGGGTCTGAAGGGCAGCGGGTTCGGCCTCTCTATCTTGTCTCTGTACACTGATACCAACCTGAAGGAGCCACGACAGAGAGAGGTTCGTCAACGAGTGTTTTTTGTGCCCGCTTCAATTTTTACATTCAAGTGCAGGTAGAAGAAAACAGTATCGTTCTTAATAGTAGTAGTAGTAGTAGTAGTAGTAGTAGTAGTAGTAGTAGTAGTAGTAGTAGTAGAGTAGTAGTAGTAGTAGTAGTAGTAGTAGTAGTAGTAGTAGTAGCAGTAGTAGTAGTAGTATATTATAAATTATAGTAGTAGTAGTAGCAGGATGAGGAGGACGAGGATGAGAATAAGGATAAGAACGAGAACAGGGATGAGAACGAGGACAAGGATGAGGATGAGTAGTAAACACAAACTCAGACGTACCTGTCGAAGGGATGACGCACAACAAGGAACCTGACGGCGTTCTCGAAGACACGTCGCTTGTCACTCGATGTCTTAGGCTTTGGGTAGTCCTTGAACACCCTCTTGTGGCCGCCGCCGAAACGAGGCTGAGGAGGAGGAGGAAGTGGATGAGGAAGAAAAGCTAGACAAGAAAGATTACAAAGATGAATTACCAAAGAAATCTCATAATATAGTAGTAGTTTAAACACTTATTTTAATACTAGGTTTACTTGCAACCTTACCATGTACTTGATTCGTTCTCTGAAAAGCGCGAAGGTGGAAGAGAAGCAAAACAAGAAAGCTTAGGAAGATGAATTACCAAAGAAACCTCATAATAAGTAGTAGTTTTAACACATTATAATACTAGACTTACTTACTACCTTTCTCCCCTCATCATCATCATCATTATCATCATCATCATCATTATCATCATCATCAGCAGCAGCAAAACGAAAACTAAACCAACCTTCTCTACTCATCTCTACTCTACTTCCTATCGCATGTCTCCATCTCGTACTCTGCCTAACCTGCCTTTTTTTACCATCTCTGGGTTGCCATTCTGTTCCTCCTTTAGTCCTATAGTCTCACCATGTATTTGGCTTGCTCTCTGAAACTAGGCATCATTCCGTCTAGCATCGGGTTCTCGTCGTTCAGGTGCTCCAGACGAAGGAAGTTTGTCATCCAGGTGGTGGAGGCCGACTGTCGAGAGAGAGAGAGAGAGAGAGAGAGAGAGAGAGAGAGAGAGAGAGAGAGAGAGAGAGAGAGAGAGAGAGAGAGAGAGAGAGAGAGAGAGAGAGAGAGAGAGAGAGAGAGAGAGAGAGAGAGAGAGAGAGAGAGAGAGAGAGAGAGAGAGAGAGAGAGAGAGAGAGAATTATGTATTATATCGAATTTTAAATCACACCAGACGTACTTAAAACTATACAAACATTCTCTTTAAAAATACATGTATAACGACACCTGAAAGAGATCCAAACATACATAATACATGAAAAACAAAACAAATGAAGATAAAATTACAACAATAGATTTAATTTTCGTCTTATATACATCTTAACTTGATTGTGGATATAATTACATACCTCTCTCTCTCACTCTCTCACTCTCTCTCTCTCTCTCTCTCTCTCTCTCTTTTTTTTACCTTGTATATCGGACAATACACTAGCGGGGGCGTCCTGTTTCCCGCCCACACCAAGCCCAGGTTATGTCTTTCCTGTTGCTCTGGGTATGCGTTGCAGGTCTTGGCTATGCGAGTGAGGCGCTTCATCTGTACCTCCAGCTGCTCCTGCACCATCTCCTCCACCTATCAAAGAAAATGGAGATGTTTAAAGGGAGTCTACACAATATATGAGAGAAGAATAATTATCCAATTTTCATGATTATCCAGTTTTCATGGGAGTCTACAACATAAGAGAGCAAAATAATTATCCTTTTCTTTTATAATCATTGAGTTTTTAAGTGTCTACAAAAAAAAAGAGAAAAATGATTACCCATTTCTTATAATCATCCAGTTTCATAGAGAGTAAAAATACGAGAAAACAATTACCCATCTTTATAATTATCCAGTTTTAAAGGGAATAAAAAATGAGATATAGATAATTATCCATTTTCTATAATCATCCAGTTATAAAGTGTCTACAGAAAATAAGAGAAAAATAGTTATTCATTTTTATAATAATCCAATTTTAAAAGGAATCTACCAAAACAAGTTAAAATAATATCCATTTTCTCAGTACTACCATTACTATAATGATTACGAAACTAACGAAGAAATTACGAAACAGTATCCGTTTTAGGGAAGAGAAATGACCTGGCATAACGGTTCCCTTTACCTGCCCCCAATTAACCCTTACCTAACGGTGAACGCGAGGTTACTTACCTGAACTTTTACAAGGAATGGTTGGAGGTTTTGATCAAGTTACTTTTTTTTTGTCTTTGAGTAACAGAATCAAGTTAATGGTAGACTCTTTTCTTTATTTCTTATTGTTTTTCTTTACTTGGATATTTTAACGAAGTAGATAACTGCTCAAAATAATGCGGGAGGTAAATAAAAAAAATAAAGAATAATATATATATATATATATATATATATATATATATATATATATAATAATAATAACAACAATAATAATATCACAAAGATAAGTAAATCAACCACTTGTTACCTGGCTGACTGGCTGATTGACTGACAGACTGATAAACTAATTGACTGACTGAATAAATAACTGAGTGACTGACTAGCTTATTCACTAACTCATCAACTGACTGACTTAAAAATATATAATTACTTACGATATTGATAAATTTATTGAAAACGCCTCAATATTGTTTTCCTTCAGACTACGAAGTAAAAACCAGATGTCTGAAGAAAACCAGTTATGTCCGGAAGATAACTAGTAAACCCTAAAACAGGCTTGGCGGCGAAGCAAAAACACACCTTGTAGCGCACACGCACGCACGCACGCACGCACGCACGCACGCACACGCACACACACACACACACACACACACACACACACACTAAACAAGAAGTCAGAACACGGAATAATAGTCTTATCATTCTATTTTCTTCCCTTTCAGTACAGCTTTGAGAAGGAAAACATATCATACTGCTGGTAAATAGTAATTCTAAAGGCAACGATTAAAAACAAAATACTACAGATGAGACAAGGAAGCATAATAATACGTAATTGAAAAATGAAAAGGTGGAAAACACAGGAAATTAATAGGACACTAACACATAAGACAACACTCTTAATATTCTTACATGTGGGTCACTGTACTGCCTGCGGGATATCCTTTCCAGAAGCTCCCCGTTGGAAGGTTGGATCAAGGCAGGCCAGAGAGCGTCATTGGTGTTCCCATGATGTGAAAACTTACAAGGATACACGAAACTGTTGTCCCTACGCACAGCACGGTCTTGGCTGCACTTCATTAGGTGCGGGAAGTCAGTCAAAGGAAGTCGTGTTTTCCATTCTGTAGGAGGCGGTGACGCAGCATCCAGGGCAGCAGCGGGAAGGTTTAGAGGGAAGGTATCCTTTTCTGTGCTTTCTCTAGAGTCATTGTCCTCCTCAAGTAAGTCTGCTAAGAAATCCCATTCTGAGGCTCGATGCATAACGGATTGTAAGTCTTCCTCGTCACTGGCTACCGGCGACTTGCTCCTCTCACTGCTTGTTC
>JAPQNM010000029.1:9040601-9043101 GCA_029783475.1 Metacarcinus magister | reverse complement strand
CAAGAATAAGGCTTCTGGAAACAAGAGTGAAGCTTCTGGAAACAAGAGTGAAGCTTCTGGAAACAAGAATAAGGCTTCTGGAAACATGAGTGAAGCTTATGGAAACAAGAATAAGGCTTCTGGAAACAAGAGTGAAGCTTCTGGAAACAAGAGTGAAGCTTCTGGAAACAAGAATAAGGCTTCTGGAAACAAGAGTGAAGTTTCTGGAAACAAGAATAAGGCTTCTGGAAACAATAGTGAGGCTTCAGAACACCGATACGTTCGCTGTAGGCTCCATGATCGCCTGGGTTACTACGCCGGCTGGTTGGCCGTGGCATTCATGGCTTACAACGCATGGCTGCAATTCTGCAAAAAGTGATGCGTCTAATGTCTCGTCGGCGGGAACTACACTCTTCCACGGAATATAAAGTAACACCAATGGAAACAAGAGTGAGGCTTATGGAAACAAGATTGCAGTTAATGGAAATAAGAGTGAGGCTCCAGAACACCGATACGTTCGCTGGACCCTTAAGGTGCCTCAGAAGTGCCAACGACAATTACTGGGTGACAACGACCGCTTTCTCGTCACCCTATGCAAGCAGCACCAGCTGGACGTTGTGTTCTCTCACCCAGCTTTCAGACTGGTCAGACTGGTCGTCACACTACGTGGTCCTCTTCTACCCAAGTTGTCCTTGGGCAGCTGGGGGACTTTCTACCTCCGCCCCTGGGTGCCCGAACCACTGCGGTGTTACCGCTGCCACCGCTTTGATCACCATCAAGTTTCCTGTGGGATGTGCAGCGGATCCCACGAAACCCAGGAGTGCCTGGTTAAATATAAGGCAAAACAAGACATTGTCCACCGTTGTCCCAACTGTAACCAGGCCCACCACACCTGGAACAAGTCCTGCCCTGCCCGCCTTCCCCTCGTGGAACGGGATCGTGAACGGCAAGCTGCCTGGGTTGCTAGCCAGCAGAAAACCGCAACAATCCCAACACCTCCCGGTATTTTTGTGTGTGGTCAGCAGCTACCCACGACTTCACCACCTGCCCCGCGCTCAACACCCACCGATTTTTCACCTCTGCCTCCCACCGCCGCGGCCCCGCGCCAGCCACCAATCACAAGCCTTCCCGCCCGATGACCACCACGTGCAACTCGTTCCACTCAGACGATCGTCCCGCTTTGCACCACGCCCTCCTCACCACGCATTACCTCTTCACCTCAACAAGTCCGTTGCACTTCCTCTACCCAGACACCCGCCATGCCTCCGCAGACTTCCCCTTCAGCATACAGTGAAGAGACACGCTACTACCAGCTGCCACCAGAGTCTTTCCAAGCCCTTGGAAAAGAGCTGGCAAATGGTTTCTCCTTGACACTCGCCGGTGCTCTTGGCTTCCCCGTCTCTCCTGCCATCTTCAGCCAAGCAATACAGACAGTCATTGATAAATACCTCCACAAGATGTCAAACATGTAACAGCTGCCCTCTCCATACCTGCACTTCACTGACGGGCTCCTAGCTAACCCGTGTCACTTCCTTATGAAGGACAATAGCAAACAACAACAACATTGAAATTATATAAAATAAAAGGGAGATAATGCATTTATTATCTTAGAAATAATTAAAATAAATATAAAAGATATATTTGTACCAATAAACAAAGAAAATAAGAGACTGAAAAAATAGCCGAAAAAACATACAAAATTATTCGCTTGATTAATATTATTTCTTGATTTCTTTACTTATTAATGTTTTATATGGTTTTTAAAATTATTATAATTGTTTTCTGATTTTTCTAAAATGTTTCTATAATGTTTTGTTTCTTATTAAGGATAAACTAGAAATGAGAAATTATTTTGACCCAACATTTTCATTTTGCATTAAAATTATATCAAATAAAAGAAAGGTAATGCATATATCATCTTCAAAATAACTCAAATAAATAAATAAAAAAAAAGATATTGTTACCAATAAACAAAGAAAATAAGCAACTATGAAAAAATTACCGAAAATACGTGTACAAAATTATTCGCTTATTCAATATTATTTCTTGATTTCTTTGTTTATTAATGTTTTCTTTGGTTTCTAAAATTATCATAATTGTTTTCTGATTTTTCTAATATATTTCTATAATGTTTTGTTTCTTATTAAGGAAAATAAACTAAAAAAGAGAAATTATTTCAACGTTACATTTTCGTTTTTTCATGGAAATTATAGAAAATAAAAGGGAGATAATGCATTTATCATCTTCAAAATAATTCAAATAAATATAATAGACATATTGGTAGCAATTAATAAAAGAAAACAAGAAACTATGAAAAAATAACCGTAAATACACATATAAAATCATTCGCTTGTATATTATTATTTCTTAATTTCTTTGTTTATTAATGGAATAACTATGCGAGGTGTGTGGGCGGCGTCAGCATAACAGGCGTGGGTGGCATTAGCTAAGCATGTTGTGGGCGTGTTTACAATTAGATTGAAGGAGGAGAAGGAGGAGGAGGAGGAGGAGGAAATAGAGT
>JAPQNM010000029.1:9030601-9035601 GCA_029783475.1 Metacarcinus magister | reverse complement strand
TATATATATGTATTATGTTAACTTTGTTTAAATAAAAAAAATAAGAGAGAGAGAGAGAGAGAGGAGAGAGATGAGAGAGAGAGAGAGAGGAGAGAGAGAGAGAGAGAGAGAGAGAGAGAGAGAGAGAGAGAGAGAGAGAGAGAGAGAGAGAGAGAGAGAGAGAGACGAGAGCGAGAGAGAGAGTATGTAGCTTTCTGTGTAAGGAACATACAACCTCCTCCTCTTTCTTCTTCTTCTTCGCTTCCTCCTCCTCCTCCTCCGCCTCCTCCTCCTCCTCCGCCTCCTCCTCCTCCTCCTCCTCCTCCTCCTCCTCCTCCTCCTCCTCCTCCTACAGAGTAAAAAAAAAGCCCTTATTAGAGTAAAAAAGCCCTTACCTGCAATATCGGTCCACTTACTAAAGGACATGAAAATCACACAAATGACGAAAACGAAATGGCTACAATCCTTAATAACTTTTTTGCATCCGTATTTACAGAAGAGGATTGTTCATCGTTTCAGCCACTTGAGATTAGAGGGACCGTAAACTTCTTAAATGATATACTTATCGTAGAAAATGACGTTTTGCAAAAAATCGATAAGATGAAAACAAATAAAACCCCTGGACCAGATAAAATTTCCCCGAGAATCTTGAAAGAGGTCAAGCACCAAATCAGTAAACCGCTTACAATCTTATTCAATAAATCCTTAAAAGATGGTAAAGTTCCATCAGATTGGAAACGTGCAAATGTAACACCAATCTTCAAAAAGGGGGACAAGTCACAACCCGGAAATTATAGGCCAATCAGTCTGACATCAGTTGTATGTAAATTAATGGAGACAATCATTCGTGACAATGTGGTGAAATTCCTTGAAGACAACGATATAATAAAACCCTCACAGCATGGTTTTCGTAATAAACGTTCATGTTTAACTAACTTATTAGACTTCTTCCACAATGTTTTTGACGCGTACGATGAAAGCAGAGCAGTAGATGTCATATATCTGGATTTTCAAAAGGCCTTTGATAAAGTACCTCATCAACGACTGCTTAATAAACTAAGGACTCATGGTATCTCTGGTAGCATTTACAATTGGCTTCTGGACTGGCTCTCTGAACGTAAGCAGAGAGTAGTCTTAAACGGTGTCTCCTCTCAATGGTTAAACGTAAAAAGTGGCGTACCACAAGGCTCAGTGCTTGGTCCTGTCTTATTCTTGATATATGTCAATGACATAGATGATGGAATCACTTGCAAAATATCGAAATTCGCTGACGATACGAAAATTCTCAGGAAAGTAACTACGACAATTGACAGAGAAGTCTTACAATCAGACCTAGATCGACTAACGTCTTGGGCCAATAAATGCCAAATGAAATTTAACGTTGAAAAATGCAAGGTACTACACATCGGAAGAAATAATGATCACGTTCAGTACTCAATGAATGGTAAATCACTTTCTACAGTAAACAAAGAAAAAGATCTGGGAATCACAATATCAAACGATTTAAAACCCAGTCAACATTGCTCAGAGGTAGTTAAAACTGCTAACAGATTGGTCGGCTTCATTGGGCGTACTTTCGAAAATAAATCAGAAAAAGTCATATTAAAACTGCATAATTCACTAGTACGACCCCATCTTGAGTATTGCGTACAGTTTTGGTCCCCATATTACAGAAAGGACATTGACAAACTGGAAAGAGTCCAGCGAAGAATAACAAAAATTATTCCAAGGCTGAAAAATAAACCTTATGAAGAAAGACTTAAAGAACTAAACTTATTCAGCCTAGAAAAACGAAGGATGCGAGGGGATTTAATTGAAATGTTCAAGATAATCAAAGGATTCGATAATATCAATGCAGAAGATTACATTACTTTTGATCGATCAAATATAACAAGAAGACGTCATTCTTTTAAGATTACTGGTAAAAAATTCACATCAAACGAAGCCAAGCACTTCTTTTTCAATCGGATCGTTAACGTTTGGAACTCCCTGCCCGCCAATGTCGTCGACAGTAAAACAATTACTACGTTCAAAAATAGACTTGACAAATATTTAGAAGCCAATCCACAACTAAAATACTATCCGTTAACGTAAACTTTGAGTATGTTCATCCTGATGTACCTAACTTACGAAATGTCGATTCAAAAGACATCGCTAGTGGCCTGACATCGCTTGCCAGGAAGTAGTGGTAGCAGTAGTGGTAGTGACAGTAGTGACAGTCTAGTCTTGGTTGGCCTTCCTTTCCCTGCCAGCCATGGCTGGGGAGAGAAGCCTTCACCCTTACTATCCTGTATCCTTCACTCTAGTAGATAGTGTACTCACAAACAGCCTCGTAAGGGCCAGCAGGCCTATTGTTGGTTGTTCTTCCTATGTGTTCCTATGTGTTCCTCCTCCTCCATTTGTTCCTCTTAAAGACATGCGTATTCCATGAAAACGAAATATTAAGTGCAATCAATAACCTGAAAACTAACAAAACACCCGGTCCAAACCAGATTTCACCGAAAATACTAAAGGACGCTAAAAACGAACTCGTCAAACCACTCTGCATTATATTCAATAAATCAATATCAACTGGCAGAGTCCCTCGCGACTGAAAATTGGTGAACGTCACCCCGATCTTTAGAAAAGGTAATAAATCTCACCCCAGTAATTATCGTCCAACTAATTTAACATCAGTAGTAAGCAAGTTGATGGAATCGATCTTTAGAGACATAATTGTATATTAGAAAAAAAACATTATCAAAGACTCACAGCACATTTTTAGAAACAAGAGACCATGGCTGTGGATACCCTAAGGCTCTGATAGTAGGTGACCACCTTCGGGATTTAAGGTACCATGGGTCACTGATACAGGGTGTGAAACAGTGCACAGCGTCCTGCATAGGAAAGTGCACTACACAGTGGATTGAATGGAGCTGGAGCCTGATTGACTGCTGTCTTCTTTAAAAGCGCCAGGCAAGGCCGCCGCACCACCCCTAGTTATCTACACGGTGCTCACACCTACTCTGTACACACACCACATAACCATCAAGACAAACAGTCACACTTTCCCCCACTACACAAGTAGATGTAGTTGATATCTCCTTTTTACACTTTCCTCGTAAATTCAATGTAGTTTTTCTATACTACATAGTATCACTTCTTCTCCTGCCAGCTTTGGCTGGAGGGATGGGTGGGAGGCGAGGAGTCTTCCACTGTACTATCCTTTCTCTAATTCAAGTAGTTAGTGTAGAGTAGTTATATCAAACAGCCTTCGCAGGGACCCTAGGGTCTGTTGTTGTTTGTGTTCCCTTGTATTTCCTTGTATTTCCTTGAATATTCCTCCTCCTCCTCCTCCTCCTCTTCCTCCTTCTCAAACTTTATTTTAACATGAGAATTATAAACAAACCCAGATATATACCTTTTTCCTTCTCTTCGTCCTCTTACTCCTCCTCCACCTCCTCTCGGTAACATTAGAATGAGTACATGTAACATAAACCTGGACACAGCCTCACCACCGCCATCTATCTCGCGTAAAACTCACTACAACTTCATTTTCTATAGAGATGATAAGGACAATAAGACGCACTTTGCCAAGGGAGACAAAATACATCTACATAACTATGGATGCGGATAAAAGTGATAGGCTGAAGATTAATTAGACTCCGCTTAAAGAAAAAAATTATTAGGTGGTTCAAGGGAATACAGAAGGAAGGAAATGTAATATTTTTTTAAGAGTAGTACGTTAGTGGGTGTTTCTAGTGAAGGGAAGACAGTACAAACCAAGAGGCCAATGATAGGAAACACTCACGCCATTAGCAGCTCAATAATATGAAAAAAGTTAGATTATTTTGTGATTCTGGGTTGAAAGAAGGAAGTGGTGTTTAATCTTATTCGTAGAAAGAAGATGTAACAGTGAAGTATATAACGTTGATAGAAAAGATCACTTTGTACGTAATTATATAGAAAAACTCTGTGTGATTTCCGTAGACTTAAAAAAAAAAAAACACTTCAACGACAGTGCCACCCACGTGCAGGAAAGTATTGGATTGACAGTTTCATGATAGAAAATAACGTCTATGAAATTTTTAGTAACGACAATAAAAATGGCAATGAAAAAAAAAATGGCTAGATGGTTTTGTGGTAATTTTTTTTTTTAAATCAGATCATTTAGGTTTCGAGAATGATGATGATGAATGATGAATGATGAATGATGAATGATGAATGATGATGATGATGATGATGATAATAGTAATGGTAGTTTTAACAATAATAATAATAATAATAATAATAATATTAATAATAATAATGATGACAATGATAATAATGATAATAATAATAATAATTACAATAATAACGATAATATTAACAATAATAATAATTAAAATAACAATAACAATAATAGCAGTAAAGTCAACAATAACAAAAATAATAATAACAACAATAACAACAAAACCAGTTGATAGCAACATATATATACATACATATCACGTTACATAACATCCAACAATATATTCAAGAGAACACCTTTACCTGTACCTTCAGACCACAAGATGAAGCCCACAACAAAAGAAACACTTGATATAGGATAGTTCCTTGACCTCTGGCGGTAAATCAAAAGTAAGATTCTTAACTCGAGAAAGGTGGAACAAGAATATTTTGATTAAGAGGCTGAAAGGAGGAAGTACTAAAAATGCTTACTCCTAACAGGTGAGACGAGTAATTAATGCAGGTTATTTCCTCCCACAGGTAACACGATGATGTTCGTCTCAATTATATTATGTTACTGTTATTGTAGTTGGTGTTGTTAATATAGAATTGATGATAGCAGTAATAAAGAAAAAAATATATTATTATCATTATTGATATTATAATTATTATTATTATTGTTATTATTATTATTTTTATTATTATCATTACTATTATTATGATTATCGTTATTATTATTATTATTATTATTATTATTATTATTATTATTATTATTATTATTATTATTGTTGTTATGTAGTAGCAGTATTAAAAATAGTAGTAGTAAAAGTAGC
>JAPQNM010000029.1:9018101-9020601 GCA_029783475.1 Metacarcinus magister | reverse complement strand
TAAATTCAAGAAAACTGGCTCAATACATCTTGTTATTGCCTATTGAAGATGTACAACTTTAATTCATATGATTTTTCGCGTTTCTGTGAGGGAAATATTTAATTATATGATTTGGGCCGGAAAATGTTGACCAAAATTTACGTCAAAAGGTGTTTTTCCATTCTACTGCAAAAATATTATTCCGAGAGCAGATATGCATAAAAACAAATTTCTAAAACTTGACAAGACCCATCACTCGCGCCTTCCGCAAACCTTTTTCCACCCAGTCTTCCATAACCCTACTTTTTTCTTTAAAAATAAGTGTATTTTTCTAAATCATTTCCAAAGCTATTTGATATATTGGAAAGATTATTGCATTATCAGATACACCTTGTCAAACTCAACAAATTTTTCTCTCTAAATATTTGCTCTAGATAAGACAATAAGACATACAATAAGACATACAAAAAGTTTTTCCTTCTCCTCTTAAGTCTTTTTTTCTTCTCTTCCTCCTCTAATCATTAACTCGTAAGGAGTAGTTCCTGGCATAAAATGCGGGACGCGACTTATGGTCCTTTACACGAGCGTCGAAGGAGTAGTCCGGGATCCAAGCAAGCGGGAACTGACTTGGGCTACGTTATGTTGTTTGGAAAATCGTTTACCCTAATGTATATACATTGGTTCACGTTAATATTGGTTATCATTCTAAATTTTTTAAAAACTGGCCTAATACTTCTTATTAATGTCTAACAATGATGAACAACTATAATTTAGAACCACTTGTTGAAGTCTTTCTCAGGGGGAAGGAAGAAGAGAGGAAGGACAATAGAGGAGGAGAGAGAAAGGAAGAGGAGGAGAGAGAATACAGGTAAAGGAAAGAGGAATGGAAGCAAGAAGCGTACATGTATACCACAAAAATTGCCACAAAATGACTACAAATTTAACATAGAAGCGTGTATGAATAACACAAACACACACACACACCCACACACACACATACACACACACACACACACACACACACACACACACACACACACACACACACACACACACACACACACACACACACAGCCTCCTTCCTTCTGGTTTACTGGCATGCTCATATTGAAGAATGTGTGTGATAAACAATGGTAATTACCTTCCTTTGGTTATGGGAGAGGTAAAGACTCACACATAGACTCACACTTGTAATGTGTGTGATAAACAATGGTAATTACCTTCCTTTGGTTATGGGAGAGTTAAAGACTCACACATAGACTCACACTTGTAATGTGTGTGATAAACAATGGTAATTACCTTCCTTTTGGTTAGGGGAGAGAGGTAAAGACTCACACTTGTATTCTGTGACTGAACTGGTTCACCTTCAACTCACTTCACATTCTTAGGCTCAACACCTCCCAGGCCTACTTGATCATGTTTAACTTAACTCTTTTAAAATTAAAAGTGATGAAGTCTGAACTGGTAACCTTTGTGTTGGCGGTGATGGTGGTGACCGTCGCCGCGTGCAAGAGTCACGTATTGAGTGACAGCTTCGAGGAGGAGCTTGATGCGGCCCTGGCTCGCACCAGGCAACTCCAGCAGGAGCTCCGCCTCCGTATGGAGGAGGGCGAGCTGCGCCGCCAGGTGCTGCTCGACGCCAAGGAGGAGTTCGATGCCCGCCGAATCAACTTGACCCAAGAGGCGGAGGTGCTGCAGCTGATCAAAAGCGGCAGCAGCAGCACCAACGACCTGCGTGCCCTCATCAAGGGCCTCAAGCGCAGGGGTGACACTGCCCTCGACAAGTTCAAGGACGACATCGAGGGCGAAAAGATGCAGAACGGCTTCCTCGACAGCTGTGGGCGGCACGCCAAAGTTGAGCTGCGGTGGTCCAGGCAAGAACTGGAGACCATGGACAGGGCCACCGTGCAACGTGCACAAAAATTGTCTGCCAAGGCCGAGACCTCCCTGGAGGAGGCAGACCGTCTCCACGGCCTCCAGGACAAAATTGACCTGGAGACTCGCCAAGCTCTATCCCGCCGCATGGGATGGGTCATAGAAGCAGAGGCTCCAACACTGGAGCACGAACTAGTGAAGGAGCCCATAGTGGATGAACCACCTGTGGGGGATGGACCCGTGGATGACCCACCAATGGGTGACCCTCCAGGGGAAGATGAGCCGCTGGAGGATCCCCGGGTGGATGACCCTCCGGTGGAGGCAGGCCCAGTGGATGACCAACAAATGGGTGGCTGTCCAGTGGAAGATGAGCCGCAGGAGGACCCCCGAGTGGGTGATTCCCCAGAGAAGAAACATCCAGTGCATCACTCCCCAGATGAGGATTCTCCAGAGGAAGATGAGCCACTGGAGGTCCTCCCAATGGAGGAGGATGGCCAGGACCACCAAGTGGAAAACAACCTGGTGGGCGATGCTGCCCTCGAAGGCATGGCTGCCTCCCCTCAGGACCTGAAGAAGAAGAAGAAGCAGTTCATGTGGCTGGTGTACCTGTACATCCCACCAAGCATCGCTGTCACTGCCCTCAAGG
>JAPQNM010000029.1:9005601-9013101 GCA_029783475.1 Metacarcinus magister | reverse complement strand
AGAGAGAGAGAGAGAGAGAGAGAGAGAGAAAGAAAGAGAGAGAGAGAAAGAGAGAGAGAGAGAAAGAGAAAGAGAAAGAGAAAGAGAAAGAGAAAGAGAGAGAGAGAGAGAGAGAGAGAGAGAGAGAGAGAGAGAGAGAGAGAGAGAGAGAGAGAGAGAGAGAGAGAGAGAGAGAGAGAGAGAATGGTTGCCGGAGGATAAAGGGAGTGCGGGGGAGAAAGGTAGGACAAAGGTAGGAGAGGGTCGATGGCAGCATTAAAATCAAGTGAACTTCTTTCGCCTGTGTTCGAACCATCAAACGAACCATTCAGACCAACTCGTGAACCAACCAATGCTTCTAAACCCCGAAAAATGAATCCTGAATCTCACATAATGAAACACAATCTCCTGAATCCTTAATTTTTTTTTAACCCAAACAATGAAACGATTTTTCGTAATAAAATCAAATGAAAGCGAAAAAGACATTAGTTCATCGTCAATTCTGTTTCACGGGAACAAAAAATTAGTAATAAAAAACTCAAAATACCAAACTATTTATCTATTCATCCATTTTTTTTTCTCTTCGAGCAAAACAAGGCATTAGAATAACTCCAGCGTTTCCACCTCAAAACAGGGAGTTGAGGTGACATCGGCGTGTTGAATCACTGCCTTCCATCATCTACATCTTTACCTTTCACCTGCACGGCCTCAGACATGATGGTGTCAACTTCCGAGGACACGTTGTATGAATGTCACATGCCGGACATTGATCGTGTTGGCATTACATGTAATATGAAAGGGAAAGCCGTAGGAGATCACTTTGCCTCATACTTTACTAGTCCTCTAGGAGCTGTTCTATGGCAGTACAACAAAATGTAGATGCCTACCAGGATAAGTGAAACCCATGAGTCTAATATTGTAATAAGAAGGGAATATTTACTATATAAACGCGCGCACGCACGCACGCACGCACGCGCGCACACACGCACACGCACACGCACACGCACACGCACAGACACAGACACAGACACAGATACAGACACAGACCCAGACCAAGCCGCAGCCCCAGACTCAGCCGCAGCCCCATTCCCAGCCCCAGCCCCAGCCCCAGCCCCAGCCCCAGCCCCAGCCACACCCACACCCACACCCACACGCACACCCACCCACACACCCACCCACCCACCCACCCACACACACACAACTACGCACATACACATAACACACACGTGAACACATACGCACATACATACAAACACACACATATATACGTGCATACATACAAACATACACGGAGACAGACAGACTAACACAGACAAGCAGGCAGGTGTAACATGAACTTTACTGGTGAACAATGTTTTTATTTTTAATAAAGTATTGTGTTACCTTTCTCCTTTCTCTCTCCAGGCGAAAGATTACTCCAGTCGCTGACCACAGCCTCACACACCTCGGTCCACAATTTTTCTTTAATATTCTTGTCACTGTATTCCTTCAGCTGGAAATTATAAAGTTCTGGTCTCTTCACCACTTCTGCAATCAATGTTTCACAGTCAAACAACTCTTTGAAAGCCATGTCTTCCACCCTCTTCGCTCACGGAAGGAATAGTTGACTGTGACAGACAAACCGAGACAGCGAAAGCAGTAGGTGGCAGGTTGGCAGGGTGGTGGCAACCGGAAGTGGCTCGTGTACATGCTGCCATTTGAAATAATGGTTTCTATCGCTGGCCACTGTGGCAACAGTAGTGTGGTCGGAAAAAAAGCTCCGCTCGCCACGACTCGCCACTATTTAGTGGTTGCCACAAAAAAGTGAACCGTGTGCATGCAGCCATATAGATGTGTGTTCTATTTTGACCATTTTTTTTTTTTGGGTGGCGGCCACTAACCAATGAAAAGTGGCTCGTGTGTATTAATACTCTTAGGGTCGTATTATTAAACCTTTCACAGGGCTGGCGATCGGCCGACGATAGGTTTTATGGTACGGCCCAAAGACACATAATGGTGGAGCTCACGATAGAGAAACATGTTACATCATAATAAGACATCTCTACAGGCAGAGAATGTATTTGGTGATGACAGAGAGTCACATTACACTATCTGAACAAGGCAGAATATTTACCGTGAGGTGATGGTGAAGTTGACTCTCCATGGTCCGCTGCAACCATTCATAGTCAGGGTAGTGGTGCCAGCCCTGCACACCTCCACCTGACCTCTGACACCCTCGCACCGTAGTCATGATGGTCTGAAAACACGAAAAACATCATGTAATATAACAACAAACTAGAAACAACTAAAATTTCGTTCTGATATTAAATAATGTACTTCCATAATCTGAAGGAGTTGCCAATACCTATCAAAATTTGGCGCCGTTGGTAAAACAGAATTGGAAAACCTTCAACCTTTCCAACAGGGTAATAAAAGAAATATTCAAGCACTACGACACTTGTCTGCCCGTTACAAGAGCGTCGAAAGAGTAGTCCCGGGACCAAACAATGCAATGCGGGAAGCGACTTGGGCTGCCTTATGTTGTTTGGAAAATCGTTTCCCTTATGTAACCTAATGTATATACATTGGTTTATGTCAATATTGGTTATCATTCTAAATTCAAGAAAACTGGCTCAATACATCTTGTTATTGCCTATTGAAGATGTACAACTTTAATTCATATGATTTTTCGCGTTTCTGTGAGGGAAATATTTAATTATATGATTAAGGCCGGAAAATGTTGACCAAAATTTACGTCAAAAGGTGTTTTTCCATTCTACTGCAAAAATATTATTCCGAGAGCAGATATGCATAGAAACAAATTTCTAAAACTTGACAAGACCCATCACTCGCGCCTTCCGCAAACCTTCTTTTTCCACCCAGTCTCCCATAACCCTACTTTTTTCTTTAAAAGTAACAGTATTTTTCTAAATCATTTCCATAGCTATTTGATATATTGGAAAGATTATTGCATAATCAGATACACCTTGTCAAACTCAACAAATTTGTCTCTCTAAATATTTTTTCTACGATCAATAATAATTTTACAATAAGACATACAAACAGTTTTTCCTCCTCCTCTTGAGTCCTTTTTTCTTCTCTTCCTCCTCTAATCATTAACCCGTAAGGAGTAGTTCCTGGCATAAAATGCGGGTGCGACTTATGGTCCTTTACACGAGCGTCAAAGGAGTAATCCCGGATCCAAGCAAGCGGGAACTGACTTGGGCTACGTTATGTTGTTTGGAAAATCGTTTACCCTATGTAACCTAATGAATATACATTGGTTCACGTTAATATTGGTTATCATTCTAAATTTTTTTTAAAAACTGGCCCAATACTTCTTATTAATGTCTAACAATGATGAACAACTATAATTCATATGATTTTTCATGTTTCTGTGAGGGAAACATTTTTTTTATTTACTGGCGCAGAAAATGTTAACGAAAATGAACGTCATATTTTTTTTTTCCATTTTACTGCAGAACGATTAGTCCTACAGCAAATATGTATATAAAAAAAATTTGTAGAGTTTAACAAGATCGATCAGATGATGTAATAATCTAACAAATATCTGCAATAGCTTAGGAGACAATAAGGAAGAAAGTAATGTTTTTTGAAAAATATATATATTCTCAATTGTTAATATTTTTTTTCATTTTACTATTGCCCATAAAAACGGGCGTTTTCTATTCTTTCTTTACTATTCTATACATGTTTTACGTAAACCTCTAACTTTTCGAGTTATTTAATAAAACGCTGATTTTAGAAAAAAAATCCATGAAATCCACGAGAATTCCTTGACAATTTTTAAAGATTCAAATATCACAAAACTTGGTCAATAGAGGTTCTACTCCATGAGAAACACGAATCTAGATTCAATTTTATGATTTCTATGATATTAACCAGTAATCTGCAGGACGCGACTTATAATTATACATACAAGGCGTTGGTCGAAACCATATATTCATGCGCGACGCCACTTGTCCGCAAACTAATCATTTAGTACTTCGGCCATTTCTGATTCTGTATTTGTATCCTACTGTTTTCTAGGTGGGCCAATATTAGTTGTGATATCTTTTTTATTACGTACGTAGGTGTAAAATTCTTTGGGGTTGAATTTTTTTTATTTGCAATATATATTTCGAGATCTTTTTACTTCATCTAATCATCCTTTTTGTTTCGCATCTTAGGAAGAGGAGGAAGAAAAGGAGGAGTAGCAGTATAAGGAAGAGGAAGAGGAAAAGGAAGAAGAGCAGGAGGAGGAGGAGGAGGAGGAGGAGGAGGAGGAGGAGGAGGAGGAGGAGGAGGAGGAGGAGGAGGAGGAGGAGGAGGAGGAGGAGGAGGAGGAGGAGGAGGAGGAAGAGGAGGAGGAGGAAGAGGAGGAGGAGGAGGAGGAGGAGGAGGAGGAGGAGCAGGAAGAGGAGGAGAAGGAGGAGGATGGGTAAGAAGAAGGAAGAGAAAAAAAATGCCTTAAGCAGAACCACTTGTTGAAGTCTTTCTCAGGGGGAAGGAAGAAGAGAGGAAGGACAATAGAGGAGGGCAGAGAAAGGAAGAGGAGGAGAGAGAATAGAGGTAATGGAAAGAGGAATGGAAGCAAGAAGCATACATGTATACCACAAAAAGTGCCACAAAATGACTACAAATTTAACACAGAAGCGTGTATGAATAACACACACACACACACACACACACACACACACACACACACACACACACACATACACATACACATACACATACACACACACACACACACACACACACACACACACACACACACACACACACAGCCTCCTTCCTTCTGGTTACTGGCAAGCTCACATTGAAGAATGTGTGTGATAAACAATGGTAATTATCTTCCTTTGGTTATGGGAGAGGTAAAGACTCACACATAGACTCACACTTGTAATGTCTGTGGTAATGTGTGGTGGTGACCGTCGCCGCGTGCAAGAGTCACGTGCTTAGTGACAGCTTCGAGGAGGAGCTTGATGCGGCCCTGGCTCACACCAGGCAACTCCAGCAGGAGCTCCGCCTCCGTATGGAAGAGGGCGAGCGGCGCCGCCAGGTGCTGCTCGACGCCAAGGAGGAGTTCGATGCTCGCCGCATCAACTTGACCCAAGAGGCGGAGGTGCTGCAGCTGATCAAAAGTGGCAGCAGCAGCACCAACGACCTGCCTGCCCTCATCAAGGGCCTCAAGCGCAGGGGTGACACTGCCCTCGACAAGTTCAAGGACGACATCGAGGGCGAGAAGATGCAGAACGGCTTCCTCGACAGCCGTGGGTGGCACGCCAAGGTTGAGCTGCGGTGGTCCAGGCAAGAACTGAAGACCATGGACAGGGCCACCGTGCAACCTGCACAAAAATTGTCTGCCAAGGCCGAGACCTCCCTGGAGGAGGCAGACCGTCTCCACGGCCTCCAGGACAAAATTGACCTGGAGACTCGCCAAGCTCTATCCCGCCGCATGGGATGGGTCATAGAAGCAGAGGCTCCAACACTGGAGCACGAACTAGTGAAGGAGCCCATAGTGGATGAACCACCTGTTGGGGATGGACCCGTGGATGACCCACCAATGGGTGACCCTCCAGGGGAAGATGAGCCGCTGGAGGATCCCCAGGTGGATGACCCCCCGGTGGAGGCAGGCCCGGTGGATGACCAACAAATGGGTGGCTGTCCAGTGGAAGATGAGCCGCTGGGGGATCCCCGAGTGGGTGATCCACCAGAGGATGCAGATCCAGTGAACGACTCCCCAGAAGAGGATCCCCCAGAGGAAGATGAGCCACTGGAGGTCCTCCCAATGGAGGAGGATGGCCAGGACCACCAAGTGGAAAACAACCTGGTGGGCGATGCTGCCCTCGAAGGCATGTCCGCCTCCCCTCAGAACCTGAAGGGGAAGGAGCAGTTCATGTGGCTGGTGTACCTGTACATCCCACCAAGCATCGCTGTCACCGCCCTCAAGGTGTATGGGCGGTTTGGGGTGTTTCGGCACCACTGAAGGGCGCCGCTGAAGGGCGCCACAGGACTCCGGCAACGCTGGGTCACATAACACCAAAGGATCCTGTCAATAGTACAGGGTTATACCTACTTAAGCGCCTCAGTGGTGCAGTGGTTAGCACGTCTGACTATGAATCCGCTGGCACGAGTTCGATCCCGGACGGAGGCAGTCGGCGCACAGCTCACCCAGCTGTTCATCCTCCCAAAACGGGTTGGTAGATAAATGGGTACCCAGGAAAACCTGGGGAAGGTAAACTGTGGAAAGTCGGATGTCACAATGGCCCTGTGTCCCGGCGTAATGGATTAATTTCCACCACAGGCTCTAAGGCCAATGTGACGGGAGATGAGCGCCCACACCTATGCGCAACTATAGCGTGTGCCAACACTTTACCTTTACCTACCTACTTTTAAACCAAAACGTAATCATCTTTATTGAACTTAAGATTCTGTCAACATTACTTAAGAATTACGTTACATTTATCTTTATTGAATCGTTTCATTATGTATAGACTTTAGAGATATAATGGTGTAGATGAAACAGAAGTATTTTCCATCTTGAATTACAAGTACGTGTAGATATACAAAGGTAATTACGTGTATGTTACATTATTATCACGTTTCAACTACCTTGAAACAATTACTTTGACACGTGTGTGTGTGTGTGTGTGTGTGTGTGTGTGTGTGTGTGTGTGTGTGTGTGTGTGTGTGTGTGTGTGTGTGTGTGTGTGTGTGTGTGTGTGTGTTGTGTGTGTGTGTGTGTGTGTGTGTGTGTGTGTGTGTGTGTGTGTGTGTGTGTGGTGTGTGTGTGTGTGTGTGTGTGTGTGTGTGTGTGTGTGTGTGTGTGTGTGTGTGTGTGTGTGTGTGTGTGTGTGTGTGTGTGTGTGTGTGTGTGTGTGTGTGTGTGTGTGTGTGTGTGTGTGTGGTGTGTGTGTGTGTGTGTGTGTGTGTGTGTGTGTGTGTGTGTGTGTGTGTGTGTGTGTGTGTGTGGTGTGTGTGTGTGTGTGTGTGTGTGTGTGTGTGTGTGTGTGTGTGTGTGTGTGTGTGTGTGTGTGTGTGTGTGTGTGTGTGTGTGTGTGTGTGTGTGTGTGTGTGTGTGTGTGGTGTGTGTGTGTGTGTGTGTGTGTGTGTGTGTGTGTGTGTGTGTGTGTGTGTGTGTGTGTGTGTGTGTGTGTGTGTGTGTGTGTGTGTGTGTGTGTGTGTGTGTGTGTGTGTGTGTGTGTGTGTGTGTGTGTGTGTGTGTGTGTGTGTTGTGTGTGTGTGTGTGTGTGTGTGTGTGTGTGTGTGTGTGTGTGTGTGTGTGTGTGTGTGTGTGTGTGTGTGTGTGTGTGTGTGTGTGTGTGTGGTGTGTGTGTGTGTGTGTGTGTGTGTGTGTGTGTGTGTGTGTGTGTGTGTGTGTGTGTGTGGTGTGTGTGTGTGTGTGTGTGTGTGTGTGTGTGTGTGTGTGTGTGTGTGTGTGTGTGTGTGTGTGTGTGTGTGTGGTGTGTGTGTGTGTGTGTGTGTGTGTGTGTGTGTGTGTGTGTGTGTGTGTGTGTGTGTGTGTGTGTGTGTGTG
>JAPQNM010000029.1:8953949-8990501 GCA_029783475.1 Metacarcinus magister | reverse complement strand
GTGTGTATGTGTGTGTGTGTATATATATATATATATATATATATATATATATATATATATATATATATATGTATACATATATATATATATATATATATATATATATATATATATATATATATATATATGTGTGTGTATATGTGTGTGTGTGTGTGTGTGTGTGTTTGTGTGTGTGTGTATATGTATATATATATATATATATATATATATATATATATATATATATATATATATAAAAGGTTCCGGACAAAAATTCGTATAGAAAAACTTCGTATGGCAATAATATATATATATATATATATATATATATATATATATATATATATATATATATATATATATATATATATATATATATATATAAAGGTTCCGGACAAAAGTTCGTATAGAAAAACTTCGTATGGCAATAATTCGTAGGATAAAGTTCGTTTGCCTAAAGTACGCCAGGATAAAGTACGTACGGTATGAAGTTCGTCATGTTAAAAGTTCGTAATGGAAAAAAATCGTAAGGTTAAATGTTCGTCGTGCAAATGTTCGTTAGAAAAATGTTCGTATGCGTACAAGTTCGTATGGAAAATTTTCGTATGCAAATGTTCGTAAGCAAAACGTTCGTACGTAAATGTTCGTCAGGGATGAAGTTCGTCTGACAAAAATACGTAAGTAAAAGTTCGTACGCTAAAGTTCGTATACAGATGTTCGTATGGTATAAAGTACGTATGTAAAATATTCGTAATGACAAAAGTTCGTCGGGACAAAATCTCGTACACTCTAAAAAAAATATGGGTTCTAAAAGGGTAGATTTACTACGATGGGGTAGATCTTCATACATCTATCCTATTCTTCATCCGAATGGGTAGAATGATTCAAATCTATCGTTTTACAGGTCTTTAAAAAGGTACTTTTGATTCATTCTACCTTTTCAGGCTATAGGGGTACATTTGTGGAGTCAAAAGTAAAATAAGTCTGATTTCATGTAGATGCAAATTAAGATCTGTGCTTAGTGAAATGATAAGGCAATGTTTTGGAATACGTAAACACTTCAAATATACGTAATGCGTTAGATATATGTGTATTATTTAATGATAATACAAAATATTATTTCAAGTGATTTCTGGCAACTATTCGTACTACAGTTGCCATTTAGCTTTATATGGTGGCAATTTCAAGTCATGCATCTTGATCTAAATCATACGACTGCAAAAACTGGTGACTAATATGAAATATAGTTTAATTACAAGCACTGCAATAGAGTTGGAAAGTAACAGAGAAGTCTTGAAATGACGTAAGAGAAGCGGAATAAACGCATGCATATTATGAAGAAAAATATAATTTTTCCTACATCATCTACCAAAACGAACAAAAACGGCCCAATAGCCAAAACGTGGTAAGTTATTTACTTGTTGTATTATTCCATATTATATAGTGGGCATTAAAGTGTTTACTTTGCCATATTTAGTATTTAAGTCTGATTTGTTTTAGTTTCCCTTCAGAATCAGAATAAGTTTTCTTTCATAGATTGAAATTTTTGGTGACTTGTAAAAACGTTTACCTGTACATAATCTGTAACTATATTTCATCATACAAGACATATAACATCATGTACATGTCCTTTGTCCTTTGTACTCAACTGAAAAATAATCCAGATCATGCTATAAATGTATAGCTTATGAAAATATGAAACATTTGTTAGCACGAAAATATTGGAACCCTCGCCGGCCACAGCGCCGCAGCCAGTCCGATCCAGTGTTCCCACTTTGTGGGAAATTCCCACAAATCTGTGGGACAAACGGTCTGACGTGGGACTGCTTTAGGGATAGGAAAATTCGCCCTTAATCTGTGGACATATTTGTGGAAATTCGTAAAGTTTGTGGGAAATTCTGTAGAATCTACAAAATTTGCGAAAAACTAACCGCTGGTGCCACTGCTGTCCGCCCGGTCCCGGGGCGGGACGGGCTGCATATTTCCGAAATCTACATCACATTTTCATACCTTCGCCAGTGACGTCGTATGACTCTGCCTCGTGATTGGCTGGCTACGTTCGGCTTTTGCGCCATCCCCCTCCCCCCACCCCCCCTCCCCCCACCCCCCCTCCCCCCGCTTTCTCTACCGCTCGCCTCCATCTCCCCTACCCCTTGCTCTCTCTCTCTCTAGGGATCAACCAGTGAAATAATTAGTCCATTGGAGCCTGAGTAGCCAGACTGCCACTGTCCTCACCAGAGAGGAAAATAATGAGTGATAAGGGGAAGAAATATAGTCAAAGATATCGCTCAGTGTGGGAAAATGACCCACGATTTAGAGGTAAGACACTTACACTTGTTGTTGTTGGTGGTGGTAGTGGTGGTGAGGGTAAGGTTATTGTTGTTGTTTTTGGTGGTGATGATGATGCTATTAGTGAATGATGGAAATGGTGGTGATGGTGTCATGGACTCAAAGTGATCGTGTTGTTACTGTTGTTGTTTTTGGTGATGGTGGTGGTGGTGATGCTAATGAGTGATGGTGTCATGGACTCATGGTAATCGTGTTGTTACTGTTGTTGTTGGTGATGGTGGTGATGGTGATGTTAGTGGGTAAATATAGTGTCATGGACTCATGGTGATCGTGTTGTTACTGTTGTTGTTGTTGGTGATGGTGGTGCTGGTGGCAGTGGTGATGGTGATCATGTATTTTTTTTTGTAGCTTTATTGTGGTGGTGGTGGTGGTGGTGATGATGGTGATGGTAGCTATGAGTGGGGGTAATAGCAGTAGTAATGGCGATGATGCCCAGTGAAGTAATGTGCGCCGGTCATTGTTTTGCCTGTAATTTTCTTTGTGATTATCATGAGGCCACGGGTCACACTAACCCACTCGGCTCTCGCATACGGACTCGCAGCAGGTGCTTGTTTTTTTGCAGGTGCACCCAACGGTCATACCTGTGGTTTTTGGGTAGATTACATCAGTACAGCTGTTTTGTTGGATGGAGGAGGGTCAGTTAGGTGCTTGTTTTTGGGGTTTAATATGTTTGTAGTATTTATTTACGGTTTCTTGCCTCCAGGCTGGTTGCAGCCAGTCCCAGGTGATGGAAGTAAAGCTCGATGCAAGATTTGCGGAAATGCTTTTCAAGCACACATGAAGTCAGTCATTGGTCACTCTCTGAGCAGGAAGCATGTGGATCACACTAAATCTTCTGAGAGTAAAACCCAGCAGTCTATCCAAGATGTTTTGCGTCCCACAGAAAAAGATCCTGTTAAAGTAGCTGAACTCAAAGTGGCAGCTTATATAGCTGAACATGCTTCAACATTATCAGTAGACCATTTAGGTGAGATTTTGCCAAAGTTGGATAAGAAATCATGTACTCTAAAGGATTTCAGAATGCATCGTACAAAATGTGCTCGTCTACAAAAGTATGTCATTGCCCCATCCTTTGCTACAAAGTTGAGAAGTGAAATTGGTGAACAGTTTTTTAGCTTGATTGTGGACGAGAGCACCAATGAAGCAAATGTGTCATGCTTAGCTCTCTGTATTCGTTTTTATAGTGTTAGTAAAAGGTCTGTAGTGAATGCATTTTATCGTTTGGTACCAGTAGACACTCTCTATAAGACCATTAAAAGTTGCTTGGAAGAGGACGGGCTTGATATTAAGAAAATGATGGGCATAGGAACTGACGGAGCTAGTTCGATGGTTGGTCGAACTCATTCACTCACAACATTGTTGAAAAGTGACAATCCTGAACTGATTCTATTTAGATGTGTCTGTCACTCGCTTCATCTTGCTGCTAGTAAAGCTTGTGATTGCCTTCCCACAGTTGTAGATTTTATGGTTAAAGAAACTCACTCTTGGTTCTCTAACAGCCCTAAAAGAATCAATGCTTATCAATCTATATACAGAGTGTTAGAAAACAGTGTACCAAAGAAGGTGCCTGAATTGGCCACAACACGTTGGTTGTCGAGGTTGGAAGCAGTAAGTGTTATCATTGATCAGTGGGATGCTCTAAAGTTTCATTTCAGATTGACTGCTTCCAAAGAACGCTGTCACACAACTAGGACTCTATGTGATGCCTTCCATGATGACCAAAATAAGCTGTATCTTTTGTTTGTAAGAAAAACTCTTAAAGAAGTTGTTAGTCAATAGGATTTTCCAGTCACAAAATGCAGATATCACAAAAATCACAGAAGATCTTATTGCAATGTATTGGAGCCTGATGCATATTGTGGTCAATCCAAAGCATTTGTCAAAATGTTCTGATGAAAACCTGCCTAAACAAAATTTTTTGGACCATGTTTTGTCTTGTGATGCAATGAACTTTGGTTATGAGTTCACCAACTTTGCAGCTGCTTGTTCTGTGGATGAAGATCAAATCAAGTATGTATAAGAGAGGTGCAAAACTTTTGTAATTGAAATCATAAACCAAGTTCAAATGAGGTTACCAGAAAATGTAGACATTCTTCTCATGCTGAAATGTTTTCATCCATCTATTGCCACATCTCAGACAAAGGAGTCTCTTGCCCCTATTGGTGCTAGGTTTAGGTCTGCATTTGAGGATATGGATGATCTTGAAAATGAATAAACTAACCTTGGACTTCATCAATGGCCCAAAAGTTGCCTGGGTAATGTAATAAATTTTTGGGCCGAAGAAAGTTTCCCACATGTTTCAGGCCTTGCACTGGCATTATTATCTCTCCCTTTTTCAAATGCCTCAGTGGAAAGAATCTTTTCGCAGATGAATGTTGTTCACTCAAAACTGAGAAATCGCCTTTTTGTGAGATGCAAATTAGATGGGGACTGTCTCATTACTTTCAGTCATGTGTCAGTTTTGAACCTACTGATGACATACTTAAAAATTTCAATGCCAAACGTTCAGGGGAAGAGGAAGAGGGAGATGATATAATTGCTTTTTTAGTAGTTTTAAATGAAAGGGACAGTAGGTATTTGTAGTTGAGCACTGTCCTAAAGGAAGGAGCTGTTATAGATATTTTATAGTCTGCGCGGGAAGAAAATTATGGAACACGGAATATTCTTTGTTGTCTTATGGTAACAAAATGCAAAATCTGTATTTTCCCTCTTGTGAGGAGTATTTATTCTTTTTTGTAGAACTTTGAAAAAAAATATATACTTTTGCTTTTCAAAATTTATGGGAATTTTCATGGGATTTTCCTTATAATTTGTGGGATTCTGTGGGAAAAAAATCACTGATATGTGGGATTTAGCTTTTATAAAAATGGCAACACTGCATCACTACAGTCGCTCGCTGAACGCGATAGAATGAGGAGGAGTCTGTCATTGATAAAGTTGTGCAAATATGCATGCACTATTTCATTTGAGATATATATATATATATATATATATATATATATATATATATAAATATATATATATATATATATATATATATATATATATATATAAATATATATATATATATATATATATATATAAATATATATATATATATATATATATATATATATATATATATATATATATATTTATATAAATATATATATATATATATATATATATATATATATATATATATATATATATATATATATATATATATATAGTTACGCATCTCGGAGGCCGATAAGTTTCAGCCTGATAACGGGGAGAGCGGGACAGTCCGACAGACAGGGGAGGGCGGAGCGGGACAACGGCGAGGGAGACAGACGGAGAGAGTGATGCTAGCAGTCACTGCAATGTTTGAGTCATGCCGCTGGCAGCGCAGAAGGTTCCAGCGCATGCGCAGAAGTGACAATGGCGGAACTCAACGAACTCCTTGCTCCCCAATGGCAGGTAACACTAACAGCCAACTTATAAATTAATCAAACGGTGCCAAGTTGAATATTTTATCATGTATTTTATTATCTTTGTATTGAATGTTGGTAACAGTTTCCAGACCGAGGTGATCCACACGTTGGCTCCACGTATTATGCTTTCTGTCCTTATTAACACATTGTCAACATTTTAATGGGTAAAATTTTACATCTTCACCATAATGACATTTGTTTACGTCTGCGTCCTGCGTCCAACTCCCTACTTTTGGTCATAGAGAACATTTGATATTTTCTATATTAATGTAACCTAACCAAACTTTAACCTACATTGACAAATAACAGAACCTTGTTTAAACCAAACTAAACTTTATTTTTCGAAGAGAAGGTCTCACAGAAAACATTGAATATCTCACTAACTAAGAATTTGCGATGGAAATTTAATTAGAAAAACCTCAAAATGCATCAGGTAATGCCAAAATATAATCCTGAATTCTCTAGAGAGTTATGGTGAAGATGTAAAATAATACCTTTTAATGAGTGTCCATCCTTCTTTACCCTTGAGGACGTGGTTAATTTGCGGATTATTGGGGAAAAAACTACGAGTTGATTTGCAGGAAGAGTTTCACAAGTAGTTTTTGAAGGAACGTTAGATAGTTTCGGTGTGTATTGATATGATTCAACTGGTTTTGGGATTAATTTATGGGGCAAAACAAGTTTAATCTGCAGAACAACGCCTCTAAGCCAATCATAATAATTTTTGTTGCAGTACACAGGATACTTACTGCACTGAATATCTGTTATGGTTTTAGTGAGTGGTCACCGAAACTAAACTGACACGGACACCCTAACCTAACCTAATCTCCTCAACAACACAACAGTAGTCTAAATTAAACTGACCCAGGGGGGCTATTCCCACCCACTGATCCCCCCAACCTAACCTAAACTAACTAATTCTTACACATACTTACAGATGAGTTCTGGAAGAGGCCTTGACTAGGCTTGTGACTCCAGCTCCATGTTAACATCATTATATTCATGTGATTGTGTGTCTGGGTCGGGTCAGGTCGTCACTATACGGGCGGTGTGATCATACTTGTACTCATCATTTTTCCTATGTTTATCAAGCTTCTTTTCAAATGTGATAATTGTTGATGCCTTCACCACATCATCCAGCAAATTGTTCCAGGTGTTTACCATCCAGTCTCATAAAGCATATGTCCTTCTATTTAGTCTTGATCTTTTCAGGTAAATTTTCTTAGTGTGACTTCTTGTATTTGTGTCCTCTTGAATTATAAACAGATCTTCACATATTTTTCTATCATATATCCCAGTCAAAATGTTGTACGTTTCAATCATGTCTCCTCTGACTCTTCTATAAACTATTGTAGGAAGGTCAATTTTTGAAAATCTTTCCTCATATGTCATTGTTTTTAGTGTGGGGATTAATTTTGTGGCTCTCCTCAGTACATTTAAAAATTTTTATGTCTTGAATTATAAGGGCTCCAAACCTGGTTAGTGTATTTTAAATGTAGTCTTATAAGGGCAGTAAACAAGTTTTTAAACATTATTTCATCAAAGGCAACAAATGTTCTTATAATAATACCTACAAGTTTGTTTGCCTTATTCACTTTTTCTGCCAAATGGTCCTCAAAGTTTAATTATTTGTATTATCACTCCTAAATCCATTTCTGCCTCTACTTCATATAACTTATCCCCCAACTTGAATTGAAATTTGTGCATTACTTTACTGCCCATCCTCATAAAGCAACATTTCTGGGACCACTTTTCCATATTTTGTAGATTTTGTTGTAAATGCTTGCACTCTTCTATATTATTGACAGCTTTAAAGATCTTGGTGTCATCAGCATATAAATATATTTCACAGTTTTTAATCATTCCTGGCAGGTCGTTAATATAAATCACAAATAATAGAGGTCCAGTTACTGATCCTCTTATTACCTTATGCAATCCTGATGTTTCTTCTTCTCCGTTCACAACAACATGGGGAGGCGGTGGTACAGTGGTCTAGCGCCCGGGTGAGCGAGCCTAGGGTCCCAGGTTCGAATCCCTGATATTCGCTGACCACTTCTCACCGCCGAGTGGCCAAAGACTACCCAAATTGCTGTCATACTGTCCTCAGACGGGACTTACAGCGTTATATGCATCTGAGGCTGTAGCAGCAATTAGCCTCGCATGTTCTCAACATATTCAAGAGAGAACGTAAACATTTGAGGCGTCACTATAAAAATCTGATAACTTATACCAAATAACAGGCAAGGCAAGTCCATCTGTGCCTCCATAAGCCTACTGGCGCCAACGGCTAATGATATTAAAAAAAAAAATAAATAAATAATAATAAAAAAATATTGAATATACTCAATTAAAAATTATTTAATCCATGCCAGTATCTCTCCTCTCATACCATAAGTCTCAAACTTTTTCAGCAGCCTTCTATGTGGAACGGTGTTGAATGCCTTAGCAAAATCACAATATATCACGTTTACATCATTTACTTTATCCCATTCTTCAGTCCATTTATCCAAAAGCTTAATAAGTTGAAGTACCGTAGATCTTCCCGGTAAAAACCCAAGTTGTTTGTTGGTGAAAAGGTTGTTTTGCATGTGTGTCATAATTTTATATGTTATAATGGTCTGCATGAGCTTGCATATCGTGCTGGTTCAACTAACAGGTCTGTAGTTGGTGGGGTTGGCCTTGTCACTATTTTTGGTTCCAATAATTCTTTTGATGTTTTTATTATTACCCGAGGATGTATCTTGTCTGGGCCAGGACACTTGTCTCTCTTCAGTTTTGATAATGCCTCGTATATTTTCCTCCGAGTAATCACTATGTTAGAAAGAACACAATTACTGTTCTGTCTAGTGGGAGATAATGGACCCAATGGCTCTCTGGTGTAAACTTAGCTCAAAAACGAAGCTAACATTTCTGTTTTCTCTTTATCATCATTGGTTTTGTGTAATCTTTCCTTATCTTTATATAATTATAATATTTCAGGTGTACTTTTTGTTTTAGATTGCACATATTTCCATAAATTGTTGGGATTACTTTTTACATTATGGACTATAATTTTTTTTGTTTTTCTTATTTCTTTCCTTGGTTCTCTCCTTAACCTGGTTATTTATTCTTGTGTATTCCTTCTGCACTTCTGAGTAATCACTTCCTCCACTCACATTCCCATCGTTAAATTTCTTAAGTCTCTCTCACAATCTCTGCTTCTTTTTAATTTTTGACCAAAGTCTCTTATTCATAGGTAGATTTTTATTAAATTTTTTTCTTGATATTCCTATTAAACACTACATGGAATATATTTTTCTATTGCTTCCTGAGTTTGTTTCTAAATCTGCTCCACATATCATTTATGTCACACTCTCCCAAATAATCCTTCCAATTTATACATAAGTATTTCTTCATTGTCTCATAATTTGCTTTTTCATACATGTAGATTTTCTTTTTGTGTTTCCTTTCTTGTAACTTGATATCACAACAGGCAGTTATTGAAGCCTGATCACTTCTTCCTAATGGACTTCCTATGTCTATGTCCTCCAGTGCACAGTCATCATCAGTAAACACTAAATACAATACACTACCTGCCTCACTTCCTCCAAATCTTGTCACTTGTTGGATGTGCTCAACGAAGTAACAGTCTCTGATCTTCTCAACAAATTTATAAATCAATTGATTCTCCCTTGCGTTTGTTGTACACCTCTTCCAATTAATATTTGGAATATTGAAATCCCCCATTACTATATTATTTTTCACATTTGCTTCACTAATTTCTTGAAGCAACAATAACAGTCTGTTGTTATTTAGGTCATCACTATTAGGACTCCTGTACACCAATGTTAATAACACATCATCATCACCATGAATTCTTACACTTATAAATTCACAAGTCACTTTTTGTATTCAGTGTATTATAAATTAGTCGTTTTATTAATGTATATGGTGGTGCAGTGGTCAGCGTTCGGACATACGAACCTAGGGTCCTGGGTTCAATGCCCCAATATCCATTGGCCACTTTTCATTATTTGATATTACCGCCGAGTGGCCAAAGACTACCCAAATTGCTGCCATACTGTCCTCAGACGGGACTTACAATGTTTATATGCATCTGAGGCTGTAGTAGCAATAGCCTCTCATCGTTCTCATCATATTCAAGAGAGAACGTAAACATTTGAGACTGTAGTAGCAATAGCCTCTCATCGTTCTCAACATATTCAAGAGAGAACGTAAACATTAGAGGCGTCACTATAGAAAATCTAAAAACCCACGCCAAATAACAGGCAAGAGGCAAGTCTATCTTTGCCTCTATAAAGCTTACTGGCACCAACGGTTTATGATATAGAACAAAAAAAACCTCTACCCTTTTCAGATTGAGCCAAGTTCTTCCCCAACAATTCATAACCATTGACGTTATATTCAACAAGGCTTTTCTCATACCTGTAGTTCTTTGGTTTCACTTCCATTACACACAAAACTTGTGGCAGTATTTCCATATCACCCAATCTTGATTTTAGTACATTAGTTTTATCCAATCAAAATACATCCACATTACTAAACATTATAGTAACTTACTTCTAGACTCATCCCTTTTATATGTTCCACTATTTTCTAATTGTCTCCTGTTTCCTTTCTCTATACTTTCAGTAGATGACAATTCCACAGATTTCCTCTTATCACATAGAAGTTTCCTGAATCCTTCTCGTTTTCATTCTTCTCCTTTGCCTCTCTTCTCAACTTGTTCTCCGCCTCCCTCTGTTCCTTAGTCAGGGTTCGCGCTAGCGCTCGCCATATGCGATAAAATAAAAACAATGGCGATAATTATATCACATCAACGAATGTTCTTGGCGACAGTATATTGTATTCTGTATTCTGTAACATAACTTGGTTACAGTTTTTTTTTATTTGGCTACAAAGTTGGCTACAAGTTTTAAATGTCCAGAGCAAGCCCTGCTTAGTCATATGATAGCACACTCCCACATTCCTAAAGGTTGGTTCATCAGCGTCCTTAAGTCTATATACATTCCTCATAATCCTCTCTTTAAGGGCTCCATCAATGGTCACTAACATAGGCCTGGGTCTTGTACCTTCCTTTGCATCTCCACTAGTAAATTTCCCAAGTCTTCTTGTCTTCTTATGTCTTTGATATCACTATTTAAAAGCAGTTAAGTTTCATTGCATTGCAAAATTCACTGAATACTAACTTGTCATGTCTTAGTTTTTCATCCCTTTTACTTAGATCCATGTCCTGTTTCATCTTCTGGTACTCCATGTAGAATTAAATTATTGTTCCTTTGTAGTGTGTCATGTACCATACTAGTATAGTTTCCTGCACCAAATCCTGCCCAACATTATTTGCTGAAGCCTTTGAATAGTTTTGTTGTGCATCACTTTGCATTGTCCTCCCTCATTCAACAACATCAATCCTTCCCACTATTTCCTTCTCCTCCATTTCTTGCTTCAAATGACTCCATATATTTACAAATTCTTCCTCCAATGATTCATGTCTAGATTGCACTTCAACATTTTCTTAGTCTAGTTTTTCCAGTCTTCTTCCATCTATCTTTCATCACGTCCTTATTTACTTTATTATTCATCTATAATTGCACTTCATCTACTTTGTTCTTTACTACATTTATCTCATGTTCCAGGTGATCACTTTTTGCTACCACAGTGTTCATTAATCTCTTATTGACTTCCTTGTAAACCAGGCAACACCACGGCATGTCATCCCCAGAGTTTATAGCAGCATTTAGTATGTAATATAATATTCCCTGGCATCATCATCCTTGTCCTTTACCTTTTTTTCTGCAGCTTTTTTCTTTCCACCTTGACAAATTTACCACACTGTTGTTTACATCACCTGTTCCTCCTTCAGCCATAATTGTCAAGTTGTCCTTACACAATGTTTCTTATATTTTACCACAACAATCCTTTTTCATATAAATTCCTTTGTGCAAGGATACTTACCTTATAATTCTCAAGTTCTCAATGTTGTTTAAAGAGAGAGATATAAGTCCAAAGAGGAGCACTGAGCCGACCCGCTACCCAGACAACCTGATATCAAATTCTGTGAGATGTGTGGACTTACAAATTGAACAGTACATGTTAATTAAGTAAGGCATCGACAACTCGCCAAAACCTTCCCACATGTTCAGTACAGAAAATATCTTGTGTAATGCAACTCTAAAACTATTACCATCAGTTTGGATGCATTGTTTTAAAGATTAACTCAAAACACTTGTTGGTCAGTACCCCCTCCCCTCTCCTCCCCCTCTCAAACTGGGGAGACGTGTGGCAAACCTGTTTTTTCTGTGTGTGGGAAAATGAATGAGGTATGTACAGTATAGATGATGTCCAAAGCACGTCAAAAACAAAAAGAAAAACTAATTTTCATTTGAAACTTTATTTTCTGGAACACTCCATTAGCTCGCCTGCATGTTTTGTTGATTTATTTTTAGAATTAAATGTAACCTTCCTTAGCTAACCTAACCTAACTCCTTCAACATATCTATGAATGAAGAAAACATTAGGTAGGGGCTAGGTGTTAGGTGCACAGGAGCTGCCTTGTGTAGGTAAACTGGTTTTTTGCAGCCTCATTATTTTCTTATGTTCTAATGTTCCTTCCACGCTGCCCATTTTCAATTTTTCGAAAATTTGATAAATCTTTTCTTAACTTAGTACCAAACCACACCTGGACCTAACCTAACCTAACCTAATATAAACTCAATATGAATAATTCTTTTGGCCTTTGTGCCGCAGTAAGAAATGTAACCTAACAAAACATATCTACCTTACTCTCAGCCGTCAGTGTATTGTTGGTGTTCAAGCAGGGAAAGGTGCGGAAGGTCGACTTATAGGCGACTTTGTCTTGATGTATGCTTGGTTTGATACACTTTGAACACCACTATATAAGGCAGAACTCCTTGATCCTTAACAAAGTGTACCAAGGCTTTTTCATCTTGTAAAACCACTTGATTGCCTGCCAAGGGTTGATTAAGTGCACACTTCGGACATGAGACCACCATGACAACTCCATTCCCATCTCCAGGAAGGAGATGTGAAGTACTAAAACATGGTTAAATGATGTCTTGTTGTTGTTGGGAAGTTGATGGGGCAACAGAGGGTGTGGTGCCACAGCCTCTAGTGCCCCAAAGGTGCAGCTAACAGATGTGTCAATGCATTTGATCCTGTGTTGACCTATCCTCCAGGAAGGTCCTGGTGTGTTTGAGTACTTTGAAGGCCAGGCCAGGGTCCTGAAAGCCACCTAAGAGTCAGTTACTGTTGGTCTGCGGAGGTGGAGAGATGACAATGAGTGTAGGAATGCCATGCGGTGGGAGTGGTGGTGAGGATAGTGTGTTAGTAGGTGTTCTGGGGTGTGTGGTTGTGTAGGGTGCCAAGGAGTGCCATGCGGTGGGAGTGGTGGTGAGGACAGTGTAGTAGGTGTTCTGGGGTGTGTGGTTGTGTGGTTGTGTAGGGCACGAAGGGTAGTGGTTGTCATCTGTCATGCCCAGCTTGTGTAGGTGAGTTTAGGTGGCTGTATCCAATTCTGAGTCTGGTGACGGCAGTGTTAAGGGCACGGCTGGGGGAGTAGGTCCACCAGTGGTGTCGTGTGTCTTGTCTGATGCGTCCAAGTGAGTTGCACTTTAGGGCATGTATTAGGTCTGTGTCCCAGTGTAGCCCTTTCTGATGGCAAAGAGTTCTGCATCACAATGGAGGCAGTGGAATGTAGGGTAGTATAAATTGCAGTCCTGACAGAAATAGGGGCTGGGAGGTATAGATGTGTAGGGAGTTGTGGTATCTGGTGTGCAGGAAGGTGTTGAATATAATCCTGGCCTGCACCGGACAGTGTGCCTTTGGCCATTGTGTGTGTGTGTGCAGTGACAAGAATATCAAGGAAGAGAAAGGAAACCAAGGGCCCAAAGGAGAAGTGTTCTCAAGAGTGAGGAAAGAATTACCGGAGGGAGGCAAAGAAGGAGAGGGCTCTCTCTTAAAAAGGCGTGTGGGCTTGATATGGTAAGGGGCCAAGAAGTGGTGCCCTACTCTGGGGGAGGATGCAAGTTTGGTGTAGGTGTGGACAAGGAGGGTGGAGGAGGGTGTGGCAGCTGGGGGAGGATGCAAGTTTGGTGTAGGTGTGGACAAGGAGGGTGGAGGAGGGAGTAGCAGCTGGGGGAAGATGCAAGTTTGGTGTAGGTGTGGACAAGGAGGGTGGAGGAGGGCATGGCAGCTGGGGGAGGATGCAAGTTTGGTATAGGTGCGGACAAGGAGGGTGAAGCGTCGGTGTGACAGTGAGGATAGGGAGGATTCTGCCTGAAGGGCTGTGACTGGGGAGGACTTGAATACTCCCAAGGCTATACGAATGGCTGTGTTTTGAATTACATCCAAGTTATTGAGGAGAAAAGGTGAGGGCGCCCCATAAACCTCACATCCGTAGTCTAGGCGACTCCAGATATAAGCACAATAGAAGTGAAGGAGGGTATGCTTGTCTGCACCCAACTTGTCACCTGCAAGGGACCCCATTTAATTTAATATTTTGAGACCTGAGGTCACCAGGTAGACGGGGGCCGTCCACTACTAAGCCAAGAAACTCATGCTGCGTTTTGAAGGGAATGGATGATCCATAGATGGTGACCACAGGTATGTTGGGTATTTACCTTCTGGTGAAGCACAGAAGCACAGACTTCTGGGCACTTAGGCCCATTGTAGTTTACCTAGTGATAACAAAAGAGGCAAGGGAGCCTAGGACTTGTATGGTGTGCCTCTTCTCATTAGATTGTGAACGTGCCGGACATAACGGTTTTTAAAAGTATTAATATTCCTGCTGTTTATGACTTGTTCCAGCAGACTGTTTCACTCATTGATGATTCTTGATGTAAAAAACATGTTCCTTTTCATGGTGCGGTGTCTGGGTTTCTCTAACTTAAGGCTGTGTCCCCTGGTGTGGGGCCTGGCTTCCCCGGTGTTCAGTTTGAGGAAACCTTCCTGCCCCCCGACCCTGTCTAAACCCTTGAGGATCTTGAAGGTCTCGATCATATCTCCTGTTCTGCGTCTTGCCTTTAAGGTGGTGAGACCCAGGCTGGATAACCGATCCTCGTAGGAGAGATGTGTGAATGAGGTAACAAGCTTGGTGACTCTTTTTTGTACACTCTCCAGTACGTTGATGTCCCTCCTGGTGTAAGGGGACCAAGCTTGAACACCAAATTCCAGCCGATGTGTACAAAGGGAGCAAGACTTCTTTTTTTAGGCAGGTGAAGGTCTTTTTAATCCTTCCCAGCACAGAGTTGGCAGATGGTGCTGCCTTTGTCACCTGGGCAGTGGGCTTCAGGTTACGAGGACTCCAAGGTCTTTTTCTTTATGGGTCTCAGTTAAGTGGGTGGAGCCAAGGTGGTACTGGTGGCCAGTGTTGGTTCAGCCTATGTGCATCACTTTACACTTGTCATCGTTGAACTGCAGTAGCCACCTGTTACTCCATTCGTGAAGCTTGTCCAGGTCCTTTTGCAGGATGGTTCTGTCGTTGGGCTCCTTGATCCTCCTATACAGCTTGGCGTCATCAGCAAACATCTTTCCACTGGACTGGACTTCATGGAGAAGGTCGTTGGTGAAGATAAGGAACAAAGTTGGTCCAAGTACGCTGCCCTGTGGGACACCACTCCACACTCGCCTCCAGATTGAAAATGTTCCTCTAATTGCCACCCGCTGTTCCCTGTCTTTCAGAACGTTTTTGATCCACAGCCCCACTTGTCCTTCAATTCCGGCCTGTTTGAGTTTGGCTAGAAGCCGTTTGTGGGGCACTGTGCCAAAGAACACTGCATCCACACAGTCTCCTTCGTCGAGGGCATCTTCTAGGTCCAAGAAGTATTCAAGTAGTTGAGTCAAACATGACATTCCACACCTGAAGCCATGCTGGTGGTTAGTTAAGATGTTGTTCTCCTCTAGGTGATTCACTATATTTTTTCTAATGATTTTTTCCATGATCTTACATGGCACTGATGTTAGGCTTACAGGACGATAGTTTAATGGGTTGGTTCAGCTTACTTATTTGAAGATGGGTGTAACATTGGCCCTTGTCCAGTCCTGAGGGATTCTCTGAATATTAGAGTAAGGGACTTGCATACTGATGCTGCACACTTCTTTAAGAGCACTGGGTGGACGTCTTCTGAGCCAGGGGCAGACGGCACCTTCAAGTTCATGAGATGCTCCTTTACATCTTCATCTGCAACCTCACAAGTTGTGAGTTTCACTCCATTAAACTCCTTGGTGGTAGCTGTTGGGTGGTTGTCATCCCTCACAAATGCTTTTTCAAACTTTATTTAAGAGTTCACTGGTCTCAGACAGGGAGGCAGTGAGTGTGCCATCCTCTCCTCTCAGTGCCATCACCTCTTCCTTTATACTAGTGTTGCTCCTGACTTATGCATGGAAGGCTCTAGGATTCAGCTTGGACTCTCTGGCAAGACTAAGTTCAAAGGAGTGTTTTGCGTTACGGACAGCGTTGGTGGCACTGTTTCTTGTTCTGCATAATGCCGTATAGGTGTGATGGTATGAAGCCCTTGTTGAAGATTAAGCTGAACCTCCTGGGGCCAGACTCATCAAATTATTCACCAGGCTTAAAACTGTTAAATATTGTGGTAACCCGCTAACATAAACATGGTAAAGTCCTATTCACCAAACTCTTACCAAGCTTGTATCTGCACCAAATTCTACCATGTCTCGCACCACTTGTTAATGAGTTACCAAAGATTGGTAAGTTGAGGGAAACCATTCATCTTAAGATTATTTTATCTTCTACCTACTAGTATAGGTGAGGTTCAAGTTATTCTCCGTGATTGTTCTTAAACTTAAGACTTCAATAACCATTTGTTATGCTAACTAATGACTGTGAGTGTATAGGGTAAATAATGATAATAATAGTAATAATAGACTAACACACCATAGCCTGCACAGCAAAACGGTGCCACCTGGCAGTGTTGTGGCCTTCACAACCTAACTATACTTTGTGCTTGATTGTCAACTATTGATTTGCCAATTGATACTATTAACAGTAATTGCAAATGTAGGAAAATTTGTAAAGTATATTGAAAATATGAAGGAAATGTCATGTCAAGATAGATGTTTCAAAGTATAGTTAAACATGAGGAATTTATTATAATAAGGCCTCGAGCAATTCAGGCAAAACCAGCGATATACACAAATACACAACAGAATTAGTTGGTAAGTTAACCTAACTTATTTAACCCAAATTCAACCAAACCAATCAAACTCAAACATTTTTAAAATAAAATTATTGTGTTGAGAAGGGTGTGTTTCTGCACTGTGGATCATCTATGTAATAATACTTATTCAGACATAAATTTATATTGGTTTCCGGAAATAGATAATTAGCGTCGAGTGGGGTGTATCGAGACAACTTTTTGGGGGGATGAATTGAGACAGTCAATATTACAAAGTTATTTGATTCAACATGTTTTTCCTTTTGTGTTCATTAGATACGCCTAGACTATAACTACACACTTTGTATATACAACTTTTCAGTAGGAAGTTGTTAAAAGCATGTAGAATCCATTCTTCCTAAGGATAAGATTTCTTACCCCCGCGAAGTTTTGTGTTGCAAAACCAATAGTTTTGGTAAATTTACTCTCCTGAAGTTATTTGAGATTTTAGATGCATTTTTTTTTGCATGTTGATTGTTAAATAGTTCAGGTTTAATATGAATGAAACATAAATAAAATGTATTTAATATTTTTGCTGTTATAGACTGAATAATTTTGTCTCAATTCACCCCAACAAAAAAAGTTGTGGGGTGAATTGAGACAGGTGTAAAAACTGTTTTATATGGTCAATAAACGAATATCCTCTTACTTGTTGAATTTACTTGATGTTTGAATGATATAAGATCAGTTCAAACAAAAATACACACCTTTCAGACATTTAGTTACCTGTTCCCCTTTTGGAAAATAAAAGTATGAATTTGTATACCGGGTAGCTAGTAAAAAAGAAAAAAAAGTAACCTACTGTTACTTTGTGTAGTGCTTGGGAAGTGGTTACATCATACTTTGTTTTCCATGCATTTTAAAGTCAACAAAGGCTTTATCAATCCCCTTAATTGTAAAAATATGTGTTCTTGACAATATCATTGGTCCACTGATCAAGTGTATCATATTAACCTCATCAATAGCATCACGTTTGGGCCAGTACAGTCCTACTCATTGTTCATCCTTCTTTCTAAGAATTTAATTGTTACACTGGTTTTCCCAACTTTTAGAACTCCTCCTATGTATGCCCTATCATAGGTTACTACATAGTATTTCTCTTCCTCAGGGTAAATCTTCCCAAATTTCCTAGGAACAAAGATCACATAAGTGTCTTGCTCAAACACTATATCATAGTTTTCTACTTGTACACCTTTCTCACTGTGAATCAATAACCATACTGTTATCCATTTCTCCTAAATCATTATCACTACCTTTACTTGCATCTGAATCCCTATCATAAGGAACTGTCCCCTCAGGTTCTGCAGCTTTTGTTACACTAGCCTGCTTTTTCTTTACACTTTAAGCTTTCTTTACACAGTCTCTTTGTGTTTTAACAATGGATAACAGTATGGTTGTTGATTCAGACAGTGAGAAACACTTAGGTGAGCTTTGTTCCTAAGAAATTTAGGAAGATTTGTGTGTAACTTATGATCATTTAGTGTCAATGGCTTCTGTTAACAGGCGGGTAATTAATATGAATGACCTTTTTAAGCATGCTGACACACTTAGAAGTATACTAGTGGCACTGACTGACTTATTGCTGGACCAAACTTTAACAGTCTTTGAGAATTTGCTAAGAACTGTCCTTTCCGGCAATGCTGCTATGATAAGATATTTATTTGATGCAGCAGCAGAACAAGTAACCACTTTGTTTTTTCCAGTAACAGATTTACTACGCACGCTTGACTTGGGAATATCTAAGTAAAAACTTCAACCTTTATTCACGGACGACACCATCCAGTATTACTATCCAATGTTGGAGGCAGTACTTACCCTGGATGGTGTTGTCATTCAAGTACCTTTTATGTCGTCGGAGTCTTTTCTGGCTTATGAAGTAGTACCATTTACTTTTTCTGTAAATAATTCAATAATGATTCTAGATTTACTTCCTTCATTAGTGCTGACGCTGAGGATTTTTCAGTACATGGTTGGAAGATTTAAATCAATGTATAATATTATATGTTAACTTGTACCATTGTGCAGCATCTCTATTTGCCTTTTGACCACTTATTGGGGATGTCTGCAAAGTAAGCTTAACTCATGCGACGGCAAGCGACGCTCTATTGTTATGCCCATATAAGCATGTTATTGCAACACAGGTGTTCCATAAATCATTTAGGAATTACCATTACTTCTTTTGCACAGAGTGGATAATTATAAGAGTATTGTGTAAAAATGGGACAACGCACTAGAAGGTTAAAGGCCATTATGCAGTGAGCAATGGGTGTCAGATACGGTCACAGAACATTACTACCTTACCTTTGCGATTGCATCACGCAATTCATGCAATTATGTCGAGTAACAAACTATATACTCTTAAAAATATTTTACCATCTCATATATCATATGTAACTGACATTTTCAAACCAATCAAAATTTTCAGCTGTCCTAGAGTATTTAGATCCTAATTTTTTATATTCTAGTTCTTTCCTGCCTCTCTTAGTCATACTATGTGTACTTATACCTCTCATGTGTTGTATTAAGAAGATGCATGAAACATAATCGATGTAACATGGTTTGGTACATATCATTGCCTGGAGGGCACGGCAGGTAGTGCGACCGAGCGATGTTAGGAACGGATAGGTAGGAGAATTGTATTAATCATCCTCTTGTATTATATCTCATTTTTCCTCATCCAAGGTGTAAAAGGGAGAGAGAGATATGTGTTAGCTTTTCGTATCCATTTTCCTTAGGTCAGCAGATATGATGATGCAGTGCTCCCTCCAATTTTGCGTGAAATTGGTTGCTAGCCGCAAAATTGGAATCATTAACCTTATGGTGATTTTAGTCATATTTTTGCCCTTGTTTGTACAAAAATACATGTAATTATACATTATACAATAAAGAAAAATACAGAGAAACATTAAAATTATCATTATCCATTATAAAATTAATTTAAATGACCATTTTACTGTACCTGGGCTTGAGGAGATGGAGATTGGTCTCGGTCGCAAAATTAGAGGGAGCACTGTACCTTCATCTACTATACAGTGCTCCCTCCAATTTTGCGATATTCCAATTTTGTGACCAAGACCCCCAAAATACCATTTTTTATGAAACTAATTTTGCAATGCAACTCAAGTTTTGTGGGTAGCGCCTGGATAAAGTGGCGGTTTCTGCACTAATTTTGCATGTAATGTCGGGCTGTTCTGAGGCCTGACGTCACAACCTAAGCGCTGTATTCCTCATGCATTTTGTTTTATTTTTTTCCTGCGCGCACTTCTCACGGTTTTGCAATGTTGGATTTCTTTCTGCAAATTTGGGGTTTGATACCATTTATTAGTGTTTAAAAGTGTGCAACATGGTGCCCCCAGCCAAGAAGAATAAGAAGCTAAGTTTGGACCAGAAAATTGAAATGATTAAGATGAAAAAAAAGGTAAAAAGAAATTGTGATATTGTCAGAGTTTGAAAATAGTGAATAAATTGAGCAAGAAGTCAAAACTTATGGTGGGCAGATGTTTGACTGTCGTTGCCATTACACGAATATTGTAATTATCCATATGGAAAGATACTTGGCACACTTTCTACTTGGCAAGGAGAAGAAGGGGTGGTAGTAGACGGGCAATACATCAAGGAACAGGCTAGGCTTTTTAATGCAACCTGCCTGAGGAATGTCAGGAACCCTCCCAAGAAACCATTCAAGGCTTTCAAAGGCTGGCTGATAAAATTTCTCGAGAGGAACAGCTTCAAGCATGTCAAAATGTGTAATGAACGGGGCAGTGCTGACTCTGAGGCCGCAGAGGAGGGGGCTACATGAAGGACCAAATCTTGAACCATGATGAGAGTGGCTTGAACTGGAAGAAAATGCCTACCTCTACCTACACAGCCAAAGAACAGAAGCCCTGTCGCCCCCCGCGATGACTGTTTGGACATTCTGGCATCAATTCACCATCCGTAATGCTATAGATTTCCTTGTGTCATCATGGGGGCAAATCAACAAGGCCAAAATCGACCATGCCTGGCGTGCTCGTGTCCCACACCAGGTCCCCCAGAATGCAAGCAGCCAGGTGCAACAGGTAGCAGACTCACAGCAGGCAGTTATGGCAGCAGCTCAAGCGGTGGCAGGGTGCGAAAACGTAACTACAGAAGAAATGAGGGAAGTGCAAGAGGAAGAGGAGCCTACCCAGACAGCAATGCTGAGAGTTGACCACGAAGACCAGCTGGGCAGAGAATGTGACATTGAGCCACAGCCCGTGCAACAAGGCACACAAATGCCTTTGGCAATGCGTAATCTGGCCAACATTTTATCTGGCGCCGATGCTTTCAAGGATCTCATATGCAGCAATGACTCTGATTGCATGCGTGTTGAAGAAATGTGCCACAGCATTGACAGAGTGGTAAGATATTATGCTCAAAAACATGGGGAAGGCGTGAACAAGAGGACCCAGTCATTAATTACACAATATGTGAGAGCCCCAGCACCCACCCCTGCCCTTCAACCCTCCCGCAAACCCTGGCCCGTCAACCAGCACACTCGATGATGCCATCTCTGAGACTGACTTCCAGGGATTCCTTAATGAAGCTGCTGCCATTGCTCACACCCAGGACATCACCGCTAATGATGATGAAAGTGATGATGATGACGAAGACTGCCCTGGGCTTCAGTAAGGCCCAGCCCACACAAGCCTCAGTACCCCTTCCTCCATCTCCACCCTCCATCTCCGCAAGCCCAGGTACACTAAAATGGTCATTTAAATAGATTTTTTTTTTATGGATAATGTTTGTCTTTTTTTTTTTTATATTATTATTATTATTATTGTAGGATGTATAATTACTTTAAAAAAAAATTTTTTTTTATTTAAAATTTTTTTTTTTTTAATTAAAATTAATTTTTTTTATACATATATTGATGTACAAACAAGGGCAAAAATATGACTAAAATCACAAAATATTGGGCCGTTACTGACGATGTCGACCATATTCAATTTTCCCATTAGGTTAATGACTTCAATTTTGCGAATTAAAATTTTATGGCCTACAATGTCGACCAATTTCACGCAAAATTGGAGGGATCACTGTACTATTCAATTAATAAGGTCAGAGGAAGAGATAGATATATATTACAATAATTCCATTATGTTCATAGTTCATTTCAGTATAATTCAATTACAAGCATGTGGTAATATATCTTCAGGTTATGTAAATAGCTTGTTATTTAACAAAGTGTCAACTTGAGGGGGTGGTGCTGTGCTGAGCTGGGCACGGAGAGGGAGAGAGAACAAGAACGGATGACTGACGGGAGGTCATGTCCGTGCAGGACACGGCGTGAAAAGAGGAGAACCAGACAGCAACGAAGAATGAAGTATCTTATCTCTGTGCCAAGTTCTACGACTGTATATACATATACACATATACATATACACGTTGGGGGGGTGCAAGCAAGCTCAGTGCTGACTATCGGCGGCTATTAGCAATCTTGCTCCTACTACGGATTTCCACTCATATTTCAAGGCAAAAATACTCACAAGCCGCAGCTCGTTGAGCAAACTACTCGTACAAAGGGGCACTCGTACTGTAAGGTTCTACTGTCTATATGAGCATACAAGCTTCAACCGTTAACTGGCTATGGTATTACATAAGTACAGTCGGCCCCCCAAGGGTGCTAAATTTCAAGGGTGCGGGCAGTACTGGTGCGGCACTTGTATTCAAAGGGTGCGAAAAATTCATAGAGTGCAGTGACGGAACTCTGTGCTTTTGTCGAGCGGTCGTGTTGTGATGACGTCAGCTCTCTCTCTCTCTCTCTCTCTCTCTCTCTCTCTCTCTCTCTCTCTCTCTCTCTCTCTCTCTCTCTCTCTCTCTCTCTCTCCAAAATTCATCTTTCTCTCCCTCCTTCCATCTCCTTTAAAGAACTCAACATCCTAAAGCTTCATATGTGGAATTCTTCTTCCTCCTCCTCGTCTTCTTCTTGTAACCTGTTATGGTTTATATCGCTTCGTAGATCCCGTCTACCTTGGTGTTACGGTTCCTCTATCCTTCCATAGACGTGAATAGGAAGAAGGTGCAACACAAAGGGAGATTTTCACCAATGTTACTAGTCCTTTCTTTTCAATTACGCTGATTTTCTTTACATTCTTCTCACGTCTGTATAAGACGGAAATACACAAAGAAATTCAGCTTTTGTCGAGCAGCCATGTTGTGATGACGTCATTCTCTCTCTCTCTCTCTCTCTCTCTCTCCCTCTCCCTCCCCCTCCCCCTCCCACTCCCTCCCTCCCTCTCTCTCTCTCTCTCTCTCTCTCCCTCTCTCCCTCTCTCTCTCCCTCCCTCCCTCCCTCTCTCTCTCTCTCTCTCTCTCTCTCTCTCTCTCTCTCTCTCTCTCTCTCTCTCTCTCTCTCTCTCTCTCTCTCTCTCTCTCTCTCTCAGATGTGGGATTCCTCCTCCTCTCCATCCTAGATACTGTAATGGCTTCCGCCAGTACAGTATCTATATATTATCTATCATATTTAATCACATGTGTATATGCACTGTATATTCTTTCATTATGTCATGTATTTCGGGGGTTATTGGGCGAAAAATTGGTAAGTCTTAAGAGTCCCGGACTACATTAGTGAATTTCCCATAGGTTATTAACTTCCAAGGGTGCGTTTTTCCAAGGGTGCGCAAGGGGTGCGGACTACATTAAGCGCACACTGTGGGGGGCCGACTGTAATTTAACAGCCGATTTAGAGTAAGCTACATGAACGTCTATGGAATTTCTGTATCTACGAAATGAACCTTGTGTCCTTATTTTTCAGATGAGAAGTGTTGTGGCAGCACTTGTTACTGTTATTAAAGTTATTCCCCACCCGGGATGAACCAGAATTAGTGGTAGTCTATACTAGTGTAGTGTAGTATAGTATCCTCTAATTTCATTCTTTACTTTAAGATTTCCATTTCCATGTTTTCTATAAGGTACATGGTGTTACCTTCTATCTATTTTTGCTGCCGGCATGTTGCCGGAGGGAGAGGAGGGTGGGGGGAGAGCCTTGTTCTGTTCTATCCTGTTCTCCAACTCTTAGTGTATTTGTAGTTGTATGTAGTCCAGCAGATACCTTAGTTATAGACCAATAGGTGTTCTGGTGTCTGTTCTTCTCATGTATTCATACTTATGTAAGTGTATCAGACTGTGTACGCATAATAATGGAATGTAATTGATCGCAGGCACTACCAGAAACCAGCAAGAACAAGTACAGGATAATGTGTGGCCAGGGCAGAGAGTTGCTAGACTGCCGAGGTGTTCCTTTGCGCCAACTGGAGGAGGAAATCTGTGACCAGCGAAGGCAGATGGAAAACATGAAAAAGGATATTACAGACCTGGTGGAATTATACTATCATGGAAAAGGTGGGTGGTGGTGGTGGATGTGACCTTCATTTGTTTGCTTGGTTCAACTTACTAACACCTTGCTGGGGTGAGGTATGGGCTCTATGCGCTCGTGGGTTAAAATGGACAGAAGATGTTTATTATGACATAGAGACACATTATGATGTACATAGTGTGAATACTCAACTTGGTATTATGTAAAGAAAAGCATCAGTGTTGGCACCAAACACATCATTACATTCCCTTTCCTCACAGCGCTGCACCATATCACATTCTACATAGTGAGCACTAATTACTATGTCCTCACTGACCACCACCACTATGTCCCTGCTGAGGTGAGTATCCTGCAGTTCAACTTGAAGGAAGGCATCCTAAGGGAGTTTCATGACGCTGTCTGTTGTAAGTAAATGGTGTCACCTTTGTACACGTGAATCTGTACCTCTTAAAGTGTTGTAGTTTGAAAGGTGAGGTGGAAAGAGACATGGGTGTTGAAGAAAAAGGTAGTTTAATTTTTACTTGTTCAGCCAGGAATAAACTCACCTTCCCCTTTCCAACTTGTGTATATGTTCCAACTCTTGTTGTCTAACTCGTCTATCCATCCTGTTATCACTTCTTTAATCACATTTTTTTCCATCACTGCTTCACTTTTAACAAATAGTCCTTACTATATACTGTGATGTACATTTGAGTGTAAAAGGTAATTAATGTTATGAGTTGTTGTTAGAGTATTAAAGCTGGGTAATGATTGAGTAATGTTTTGTTAAGGCGTAGGTGTGTGCCTTCCCACTCTGTGATTGGCTAAGGGTTGCTGGCTTGCTTACACACAATCACCTCTTCATGAAGTACCAATTCAAGGAGGACTTACCATCATCCTAGTTTGTTACTGTAACATTGAATTCCATGTCTAAGAGTTCTTGCATGTGGTTTAGGAAGGGCAAAGTTATATAGCCTCCCTCTCCCTCCCCTGACAGCCTTCACTCCCCGCTCGTACCATGCCTCAGCTAAGCAACACTCCCAGGACACACACAAGCTGCTGACAAAAGCCCTGAAGTGGACATATATGACGTGGCACAAAACCTCAAACATTTCCTCTCCACGGTAGGTGCATTACATTTTTATTGTCATTTTATCATGTTTATTTTGGTTTATTAGTTTTATTTTACTTCTATAAATGTTGGTGTTTTGATCCTGGTCTTGAATGGTGTTGTTGCAGAGCCTTAACCTTAATTAAACTTAGTGAGCTGATTTAGTGTTCTCAGTCATGGCGATTCCTCATTTGTTTTTGGTTAAACTGCATTGATTATTTTTCATTACTTTTTTTTTTGTATCCTTCACCCATGGCGCCGGTAGGCTTTAATTGAGGCCTTAGATCAGTGGTATTCATTGCGCGGCTCGCGATGACTCAATTCACGGCTCTCGAAAAATATATAAATTAATTAATATAAAAAAATAATTTTTCAAGTAAGATACATATTTTCATGAGGTGAGATGGAAGACGAAGTCACAGTAAGAGATAACATTCTAACATCCCTAGCCTAGTCGTACAGAAATCATACGTGTCCACTACGGGAAACTGATCAGGGACACGTCAAAATTTTCTCATTTACTATATTGCACTAGCAGCTCAGTACTACTTAATTTAGTTGAGTTACGCTAACTTGCAGTAGCTGCGGCTCTCTCAATCAATGCGTTTAACCGAAGTGGCTATCTTGCAAAAATTAGTGAATAACACTGCCTTAGATGGTCGGCCTCCGCCCGTTAGTAGTGCGAGTTAGATTTTTTAAGTGACGCCTCGTTTCACATGCTGCCAACAGAAGCTCCTCGAGTATATAGCATTGCAGTCCCGTCGATGATAGTGTTATGGCAGCATGTGGGTGATCTTAGGCCACTTGGCAGTAGTAGCAAAGAAAAGTGGCCAGCACGTGCAGGGGCTCGAACTCGAGACCCTGAGCTGGTATGCCCAACCGCTAGCCACTAGGCCACTGCCTCCCCATATTAATATTGTTGTACAGCTCTCAAATATATTACAATGGTATCATTATCTCTCTTAGGTTGTATTGGAAAAAACAAAAGCCATGTGTATATTATTTTCCTGAAGAGTCAGTGTTGTGTGGTTTGTTGGTATGTTGATGCATTGATGTATTTTTTTCAGGACTGCAAGGAAAGTGATCCCTTCTACACCCTGGACACGGAAATAGTGCAGGCAAAGCAAATATTGAATACCATAACAGGTACCACATTTGTGAGAGTTGTACATTTTTATTATTTGTTTTCTTTTCTAGGAGCACACTTTTAAAATCTCTCTCTCTCTCTCTCTCTCTCTCTCTCTCTCTCTCTCTCTCTCTCTATATATATATATATATATATATATATATATATATATATATATATATATATATGTGTGTGTGTGTGTGTGTGTGTGTGTGTGTGTGCGTGTATGTATGTATGTATGTATATATATATATATATATATATATATATATATATATATATATATATATGTATATATATATATATATATATATATATATATATATATATATATATATGTATATGTATGTATGTATATGTATGTATGTATGTACCGTGCTATTTTCCCCCCAAAAGGGTCCCAAAATCACCCTTACGTCTTATATTTGAAGGCAAGGCCTCCGACGCTCACTACAGATGGTCATTTCTACCTACAGTAGCCTGGCTCCATTAATAATATTACCAGTACTTACTGAAACATAATTATTGTGAATTATAATCTTACATTATTAATATCCGTACTGAAAAGAAATATCGTAAAGAATTACGGTACTTACGGTATACCAACTCTTCAAATAGTAAACACCTGGGCGAGTTTGGTGGCTTAGTGCCATCTATTGTTGGGAAATTCAATTTTTAAATAATTTTAATTCCTTAGTTTTAAGTTTTGCTATAGTATGTAAGTATTTTACTCTTAAATTTTATAGATTTTATTTATATTCATAATTTAGTATATGTCTAACAATGGCAATAGTCTGTAAAACTGTAACAACCATTACCCTATGGAAATAAATGAATACTGAATGAATACTGAATATTGTCACTTGTGGGGAAACCGATAAGTTGTCAGTTTGTGTATTATGAGTGCATACCAGATTAATCAAATTTTCTGCTATACATAAGGTGCTTTGGCTTGTATTGCAATTTTTTGTAATGTAATGATGGCTTGCCATAAAAGAACTATGCTGAAATATACTAATACACTAAAAACTTTTTTTTTCCTGAATATTAGTCCAGTAATTAAAGGGCCGAGGTTGGACAAAATAGCTTTATTTTGTTTCTCAACTGAATTTGACAGAAAATTAGGTCTACTTGTCAGTATAAAATGTCTACCTTGATCTGCTCACTGCTAGTATCCCAAATTTGCCCTAATCCAAGATGTCCGCCATCACCGGTACCGAATGCCAAAAATTAGCATATCTTCCAAACTAATAGGACTATAAATGCAAACCAAGTGTCCAATCCTATGTTTTTGGGGTCAGGGAATGAATTTATTATGGTATTATTTGTCTATGTTACCAATTTGCAGATAATTGCAATCATAGCCTCCTGGCTAGTACAGTGGTAGTGCACTGGCCTTGCATTCGCTTGGTCAGCAGATCGAGTCCCCGCCTGGGCCCGTGATGCTTAAGCTGTTTACTGGGGAGGAACTGCTGTGGTTGGGCACCACAGTGGTGCAGTTGTGGTCCACCACGACTGTGAGGCATAGACCTCTAAACAAAACCTAGTAGTAATACTAGTAGTAAAACAAAACAAACAAAACAAAATACTCTAAATTTTGTGCAAAAAAATTGTCATATTATTCTACTTTATTCTGTCTTATTTGTAATCTACAGCATGTTTTCATTGTTGTTATTTGAAATGTTATTTGAATGTTGGAGCTGGAGAACCACTATGGAACAAGGGTGTCAATTACCACCATCAGACAACGCCTTAATGTTGTCACTCAGACGTCCAATGTTAAATCCATCATTCAAGAATCCCATGACAGAGCAAGTGAAATGAAAGAACTCTCCGAACTGAGTTAAAGTCCATGGAACGTCATAAAGAGGAGTATCCAACATTAGAGGATATGCGTTCTGTTGATTCAAATGTTGCATACCTGCCTAATTCATTGCAACTGCTTCTAGGCAACATTATCAAGAGTAGAAATGCAAAGTTGCATGTGGCCTCAATAGGTGAGTATCATGCAGTCCACGTGTCTGTTCATTTCTCCCACCCCTACAAGTTGGTCTTAGTGTGACACTGGAACACAAGTATGGTCACCATGATCTGGTTGACATGATCAACAAACTTGGCTTCTGCTCTTCATACACAGAAGCAAACAAGTGCAGAAGTAACGCTGCAGTAGTGCAAGGTGTTGATCTCCCAGAAAAAAGTTGCATTTTCCTTCCTCCAGTACCAAGCAGACAATGTTGACCATGCCTCCAGAAGCTTCGATGGCCATGGGTCAATCCATGTAATGGGCCAAATGGCAACATTCACCTCAGCTATCCAGAGTACCAGGAGAATCCCACGACTCAAGGTGGACATGGAGGTAGTCAAGCGATTAGCAAAAGTGAGTCTGGTGGAACAGAGAGATCCAAAGACAGTTCTTTCCAAGATTATGTACACCAATGTTGAAGTGTTCCAGCGAGACATACAGAATGACAACCTAGATGTGATGTGGACAGTGGCCTTCCACCTTCTAAAACCACAACCTATGTGGTCAGGGTACATGCAAATGCTGCATTGCAACATCCCACATCCTAGAAAAAGCTCTGACATATTCTTGCCCATGATTGATTTCACGCCATCTGACCCTACCTGTGTGCACTCCACTTTGGAGTATGTTGTGGACCATGCTAGCCGGTACAACACAATTCTGTGGCAGTTGCATTTTACTAGCTTCAGCAAAGATGCTGGAGCAGCATCCCTCTGCATCCTCACTGGCTTGAGCTTCTTCACATTCTGGCCTTTGTTAAGCAACCACCCCCACTTGGTTGGATTAAGAATATTGCCTAACAGGTCTGTACCTGGTGGTACACTCGGTAACTATGGTACTTGGCTGCATCGCAAGTGAGTGTGAGAGATTCAGGAGGCAGATAGACCGACCTGGACGCCATCTTGCTACTGAACCTGGCTGCTCTTTCAAAGTCAAGGCTATTTCCAGGCTTGCAGTTGTACAGGACTTCTAGAGAGGCCTGGCCATGCTTGTTGACACCATCGTGGCTTTGATTTGGCTTCATGAATAAGCTGGCGTGGTCCTTGAGCTGATGGCATTTGCTCATTGCCATGACCTTTCCTATGAAGTACGGCCTCGATGTCGTATCACACCCTGTGAAGGCTTGTAGGAAGAGCAACAATGCAGTAAGGTTAGGGTCTAGATCTTGTAGGATCCGGATGGTGTGGATCTTGCTGACTGTCTGTAGGAAGATGACATGATGTACAGCATGTACAGTCGTCCAAAGAAGTGGTGGCGCCCCTTACGGAGATTTTCGTTCAAAAATTTGATTATGGCAACCCTCACAAATGGAAGGAAATGTCCTTATAACTTGTCAGGAATGTCACTATATTCGCGAATTGTTACTGTAAATGAACTAAAAAATAAATTACAATTGATAATTAAATCTAGTTATTGAGAAACAACCATCTAATCATGATATTTCATTAAGACTTGTCGAAGCATTTTGGCATCAAGATTTTCGCTCACAGAGAAATTCAGTCAAAAGAAATTCTCTTTTATAAATAAAATGTATTCGTAATGATCTTAACCCTTAAACAGCGGGGATGTTTTGGCGTGCCTGGCCCCCACCGCGGGCATATTCACGCAAAAACATACCTCACTTCAACTTCCTGTAGCTTCTCTCCTATTAAACTCACGTTACTGAAAGAAGTATCATTGTAAAGTCCATACCCTTAGCTGTCTTTTGACGTTAATTTGAACGCTATATAAGCATTATTAGAACGAGCACGGAATTCTGAACTAGGAACTGTGAAAACACATTATAATAGACATATCCACCCCTACTGGATTTCTTTCCTATTAGATAGCAATAAAAAGCATCACTTTTATACCGTTTATGTGAAACACACCCGTGAAAAGCTCAATTTCCGTTTTATTGTACAAATCAATGGTTAGCATTACTTGCTAAACTTAGCAATGGACCAGCATCCTCGCTAGAATGCAACAACTGGTAGGCCTAGGGAGCGTGGGTTGGTATGGTTTGAAAGAAAACAACATGTTTACAGGACTTGAGGACAAACTAATCAAATTTGACGGCGCGTTAATTCAAAAAATGCCCTGTCCACTATTGTGGACACCCGCACTTGGAGCCCACGCACCGGGTGTCCACAATAGTGGACACCCGCGGTTTAAGGGTTAAATATTGAGCAAAATACAACTAAAAAAAATATGGATGAATTGTTTAAACATTCTCCATTAAGAAAAATGATAATATAAAATTTACATTTAAACTCGCTTGACAATGACGTAATCGGGCAGGACGTTCCTTAAGATATTGGCAATAGGCTATTTAACGTAATAAGATATAATTATTATTCATAGTCTTCACATAACGGTCAGTAATAGGCAATAATTAGTATATCTTCAAATACCAGTAATATGGTATGATTAATATATCTTTAAATAATGATAATAATAATAATATTGTTACGAAGCCCATAGTCCACCGACACGGGTTGGGGAGGTGGCACGGGGTGATGATGTAGTGGGGGCCGAGCGGCGCTATGAACAGACGGAACCCTGCTCTCGCCTCGACCAGGTGGTGGCTCTGGCCACTCTACTCCACCCGACTGCCATTGGATTTACTTCACTACTACAATGCCTGTGAGAGCCTTGCCACTACGGGAGAACACCAGTTCTGTGTCAGCGAGTGAGCGGGAGCTGTGGTGGTGTGTCACCAGCTCCGTAACTACGAGTGAGCGGGAACTGTCATTGTGCTGCAGTGTTGGAGTGACAGTAGCTGGGTGGGGAGCCGGGGCGGTAAGCCGCTGGCCTTGATTGTGGGCCTTGTTAATGGTCGTTGTGTTGTACTGTGTTGAAGAGTCAATAGTGAACTAGTGTTGAGCACCTTTGTCCTGTGTTTCCTTGCCTAAATACCGCCAGGTAGAAGTAGAGGGGGTGGGTCCTCGTTACACTGGTGTCAGAAGTGGGATGACTGTTGCCTGGTGGTTAGCAACAGACTGGTGATTAGGTGTCTGTAGGAAAGGAAAAGGGCAAGATGGCGCCGGAACAGAAGAGAGTTGGTGCCGTACCGTCACTGTTGGCTGCACTATTGGCGCAGATGAAGGCTGGACGGGCGGAACTGCATGCAACTATACAGGCTGGACAGGCGGATATGTGCCGTGCATTGCAGTCGGCCGTGGAGGGGGAAAGTAGGGTGAAGTGTGAGGCGAGTGTGCCTAGTGTTGCGGGACCAGTAACCTGCCGTGTGCCTGTGAGGCCACAGCTTGGTAGTAGCACGTCCGAGTCTGCTGCTGTTGGGAGCTGCGGAAAGCACTGGTTGCCGGGCAGGAGACAGGTGGTGGAGGTGACGCATCGCGGGAGGTGACCCCATGTCTGTCTGCTTCACCTCACCCCGGTGACAGCCTGCTCCAACCTCTCACCCCGCCACCATCACCTTGCCCTCACCCTGCAGTGTCTAGCAGCCGGGATGAGAAGAGGAAGCCGCCTGAGTTTGCCGGCAAGGTGGCCTTTGAAGCATACCTGCACCAGGTGGTAATGGCCAAGTTTAAGAGTGGCGACGAGCGGGAGAAACTGGCTGGCAAGCAACGAGTGAATGGTGGTTGTGCGCGGAGTGTGGCGCTCAACTTCCCTACCACACATCACCCCAACCACAGCTCGCTCTATTCTCTCAGTCCTCTGTCATCACCGCGCCCTCATCTTGTGTCTTCCAGCAGTTGGACGACTGCTGGGCGGCCTCGCCTCAACTGGTTCAGTGGCACCTGCCGAAGTCGACGTGAGAAAGGGCGGCACAGGCACGGCAGTCGAGATGCGAAGGGGCAGAGGACGCGTTCCCTTGATCGGCTGCACCCGTGTCCTTTCGACCCAGGTAGTAGCAGTGGCGACCAGGATGGTTACTTTGCTGGCCGCTGCCCATCGGCGACTTTGGGGCAGGCAGGTGTTGCACATGAGCAGGGCGAGAGCGACATGCGCCAGTCTACACTCCTGCAGTGTCAGGCAGCCAAAGCTGGCGCCACACTTCAGCCACGGCAGTCGAGGTGGACAGGACCGTGGGCGGGAAGACCATGCCAGGTGGTGACGTGATGCTGTAGCGAAGAGTGCGTGGCTGCTTCAGAGGGTCTTCCTGTGGCACCACAGTTGATCTGTGGAGTCACTGGGCACAGTGAGCAACTCTAGGGGCCAATGGAGGAGCTGGGCTCGCCTTCCGGCCGCGGGAGAGGCGTGCAACCTGGAGAGGGAAGTTGTGAAGGGTGGCCTGTGAGTGGCACCCTTGCTTCCTAGGTTGCCTCCGCGGAGGGAGGAGCTGTGGCCAGCAAGTACATCTCACCCCTTTGAGCGAAACCAGAGGCCCGGTGCAAGCCCGGGATGACTGAAGGAGCAGACGGCATGGGAGAAAACGCCAGGGACGGCACCAGTGACTGGCTGTTACAGTGACAGTGTCGGGAGAGGACGGTATGGCTGACTGACATCATGGCAGCGTGGGCGGAGGAGTACATTGCCAAGAAGACTATTTATTGTTATTTTTTGTACTTGTGCTATGCTTATATTATTTGGGTAATGGTTGTTATGTTTTGGTATTTTGGTAATGTTTGTTATTTGGTACTTGTGTAATGCTTATGTTATTTTATGGGACCAGTTAAGTTAGTTAGTTTTGTTTGTGTTGGGACAGTCGGGGCGGTGACTGGCTTGTAGAAGGGGGTAGTGTTACGAAGCCCGTAGTCCACCGACACGGGTTGGTGAGGTGGCACGGGGTGGTGATGTGGTGGTGGCCGAGTGGCGCTACGAACAGACGGGATCTTGCTCTCGCCTCGACCAGGTGGTGGTTCTGGCCGCTCTACTCCATCCCACTGCCATTGGATTTACTTCACTACTACAACGCCTGTGTGAGGCCCTGTGAGAGCCTTGCCACTACGGGAGAACACCAGTTCTGTGTCAGCGAGTGAGCGGGAGCTGTGGTGGTGTGTCACCAGTTCCGTAACTACGAGTGAGCGGGAACTGTCGTTGTGCTGCAGTGTTGGAGTGACAGTAGCTGGGTGGGGAGCCGGGGCGGTAAGCCGCCGGGCTTGATTGTTGGTCTTATTAATGGTCGTTGTGTTCTACTGTTTTAGAGTCAATAGTGAACTAGTGTTGAGCACCATTGTCCTGTATTTCCTTGCCTAATCACCGCCGGGTAGAGGTAGAGGTAGAGGGAGGGGTCCTCGTTACAATATAATTAATATATCTTTATATAGTGATAATAATAATGTTATAATTAATATATCCTTATATAATGAAAACACTGGTAATAGGTTAAGATTTATATATCTTCAAATAATAATAATAGGCTATAATTGATATATAGTCTTTAAATTATGATATAATGTTCAACCGTTGGTGCATGATGACGTCATCGTGCTGGATATTCAACCATAGGCGTATAAAACCATGCAAATAATATATCATCTTCAATTATTAGTAACTAAACATTAGTTAACATAACGTCTTCAGATACCGGTAATTAAGTTATGATTAATATATTATCTTCAAATACCGATAACTAAGATTTAATTAATATATCGTCGTCACATAACGGAAACTAGGCTATGATAAATACAATATATCGTCTTTACATACCGGCTGCATTGTCCTAAAACTATTTTTGAACAATTATTTGCATTATTGTGGTGCATAAAAAATGGGTTTTAATGATATTGATAATTGACTATAAAAAAAATACAGCAGCGAATGCAATGCCTGTGAGGAGCAGTTGCCAGATGTCGCCAGAATGAAACTATCTGAATTATACGCCACCACTTCTTTGAGCGACTGTACATCGCCACTACAAACATGCTGTTGTCATATTTGATGGTTATGGAAGTGGTCCCTCTACCAAGGATGAAGGGCACCAGAGACGTTCCAGCTCAAACAACATTGGAGCAGAAGTTGACTTCAACCGAGAAATGCAGCTGACCATGAAGAAGAAGGCATTCCTCGTAAACCTCAGGAACAAGCAAAAGTTTCTGTACTTCATTGGCAGTGAGCTGGAAAAAGCTGGAATTGAACTCCACCACAGTTGTGGTGATGCTGACTACGACATTTGTGTCAACAGCATGTACCATGGCCAAGAGGAGATCAGTGGCAGTTGTTGGGGATTACACCGACCTGCTGGTCTTGCTGCTGCACCATCTCAGTCCCAGACATCATGTCATCTTCCTACAGATAGCCAGCAAGATCCTAAACATCCGGATCCTACAAGATCATCTAGACCCTAACCTTACTGCATCTTTGCTCTTCCTACATGCCGTCACAGGGTGTGATAAGACGTCAAGGCTGTACAACATAGGAAAGGTCATGGCAATGAGCAAATGCCATCAGCTCAAGGACGATGGTGTCAACAAGCATGGCCAGGCCTCTCTAGAAGTCCTGTACAACTGCAAGCCTGGAAATAGCCTTGACTTTGAAAGATCAGCCAGGTTCAGTAACAAGATGGCGTCCAGGTCGGTCTATCTGCCTCCTGAATCTCTCCCACTCACTTGCGATGCAGCCAAGAACCATAGTTACCGAGTGTACCACCAGGTACAGACCTGTTAGGCAATATTCTTAATCCAACCAAGTGGGGCTGGTTGCTTAACAAAGGCCAGAATGTGAAGAAGCTCAAGCCAGTGAGGATGCAGAGGGATGCTGCTCCAGCATCTTTGCTGAAGCTAGTAAAATGCAACTGCCACAGAATTGTGTTGTACCGGCTAGCATGGTCCACAACATACTCCAAAGTGGAGTGCACACAGGTAGGGTCAGATGGCGTGAAATCAATCATGGGCAAGAATATGTCAGAGCTTTTTCTAGGATGTGGGCTGTTGCAATGCAGCATTTGCATGTACCCTGACCACATAGGTTGTGGTTTTAGAAGGTGGAAGGCCACTGTCTACATCACATCTAGGTTGTCATTCTGTATGTCTCGCTGGAACACTTCAACATTGGTGTGCATAATCTTGGAAAGAACTGTCTTTGGATCTCTCTGTATCTAAGTTTCTCTCTTTGTTCACTTTGTTAATGCCAGCACACCCTTTTTCTTTCACTTTGACATAGTCATTGGGCTTGTCTAGGTCAATCACTTCACTACAGATGACACACGCCATCTCTGTTCAGTCTTCCAGTTAGTTCATCTACCCTCCACCACAAACATGTTATTCCATGCACATGCAACTTGTAAAAATTAAACGAAAGCCATTCACAATCTAGAAACATTCAAATACCATTTCAAATAGCAACAATGAAGACATGCTGTAGATTACAAATAAGACAGAATAAAGTAGAATAATATGACAATTTATTTGCACAAAATTTAGAGTATGATTGCAATTATCTGCAAATTGGTAACATACAGACAAATAATACCACAATAAATTAATTCCCTGACCCCAAAAACATGGGATTGGACACTTTGTTTGCATTTATAGTCCTATTAGTTTGGAAGATATGCTAATTTTTGGCATTCGGTACCGGCGATGGCTGCCATCTTGGATTAGGGCAAATTTGGGGTACTAGCAGTGAGCAGATCAGGGTAGACTTTTTATACTGACAAGTAGACCTAATTTCCTGTCAAATTCAGTTGAGAAATAAAATAAAGCTATTTTGTCCAACCCAAGTGTTCTTTTTTACTTTAATTACTGGACTAATATGCTCTGAAAAATTGGGGGTGCGTCTTATATGCTGTCAAATACAGTATATATATATATATATATATATATATATATATATATATATATATATATATGTTCAGCTTGATGGATAAGACACACTATGTGCCCATAAATACAAACTCTATACATAAACTTTCTCCCCAACAGGTAATGAGTACAAGGTGTACTCCCTGGACATGCTTTACCAACATATCTATTCATCAGCAGTGTGTAACATTCCAATGTCTGTGGCTGGTGACATGATTACTTACTGTGGTTTGGACTACTACCCAAACCTATCCTGTAAAGTGAGTCCACCAGTGGATGCTGCTCATCTAGTTCATATATATATATATATATAT
>JAPQNM010000029.1:8904427-8953849 GCA_029783475.1 Metacarcinus magister | reverse complement strand
GAGCAGCATCCACTGGTGGACTCACTTTACAGGATAGGTTTGGGTAGTAGTCCAAACCACAGTAAGTAATCATGTCACCAGCCACAGACATTGGAATGTTACACACTGCTGATGAATAGATATGTTGGTAAAGCATGTCCAGGGAGTACACCTTGTACTCATTACCTGTTGGGGAGAAAGTTTATGTATAGAGTTTGTATTTATGGGCACATAGTGTGTCTTATCCATCAAGCTGAACATATATATATATATATATATATATATATATATATATATATATATATATATATACTGTATTGACAGCATATAAGACGCACCCCCAATTTTTCAGAGCATATTAGTCCAGTAATTAAAGTAAAAAAGAACACTTGGGTTGGACAAAATAGCTTTATTTTATTTCTCAACTGAATTTGACAGGAAATTAGGTCTACTTGTCAGTATAAAAAGTCTACCCTGATCTGCTCACTGCTAGTACCCCAAATTTGCCCTAATCCAAGATGGCAGCCATCGCCGGTACCGAATGCCAAAAATTAGCATATCTTCCAAACTAATAGGACTATAAATGCAAACAAAGTGTCCAATCCCATGTTTTTGGGGTCAGGGAATTAATTTATTGTGGTATTATTTGTCTGTATGTTACCAATTTGCAGATAATTGCAATCATACTCTAAATTTTGTGCAAATAAATTGTCATATTATTCTACTTTATTCTGTCTTATTTGTAATCTACAGCATGTCTTCATTGTTGCTATTTGAAATGGTATTTGAATGTTTCTAGATTGTGAATGGCTTTCGTTTAATTTTTACAAGTTGCATGTGCATGGAATAACATGTTTGTGGTGGAGGGTAGATGAACTAACTGGAAGACTGAACAGAGATGGCGTGTGTCATCTGTAGTGAAGTGATTGACCTAGACAAGCCCAATGACTATGTCAAAGTGAAAGAAAAAGGGTGTGCTGGCATTAACAAAGTGAACAAAGAGAGAAACTTAGATACAGAGAGATCCAAAGACAGTTCTTTCCAAGATTATGCACACCAATGTTGAAGTGTTCCAGCGAGACATACAGAATGACAACCTAGATGTGATGTAGACAGTGGCCTTCCACCTTCTAAAACCACAACCTATGTGGTCAGGGTACATGCAAATGCTGCATTGCAACAGCCCACATCCTAGAAAAAGCTCTGACATATTCTGCCCATGATTGATTTCACGCCATCTGACCCTACCTGTGTGCACTCCACTTTGGAGTATGTTGTGGACCATGCTAGCCGGTACAACACAATTCTGTGGCAGTTGCATTTTACTAGCTTCAGCAAAGATGCTGGAGCAGCATCCCTCTGCATCCTCACTGGCTTGAGCTTCTTCACATTCTGGCCTTTGTAAGCAACCAGCCCCACTTGGTTGGATAAGAATATTGCCTAACAGGTCTGTACCTGGTGGTACACTCGGTAACTATGGTACTTGGCTGCATCGCAAGTGAGTGGGAGAGATTCAGGAGGCAGATAGACCGACCTGGACGCCATCTTGTTACTGAACCTGGCTGATCTTTCAAAGTCAAGGCTATTTCCAGGCTTGCAGTTGTACAGGACTTCTAGAGAGGCCTGGCCATGCTTGTTGACACCATCGTCCTTGAGCTGATGGCATTTGCTCATTGCCATGACCTTTCCTATGTTGTACAGCCTTGACGTCTTATCACACCCTGTGACGGCATGTAGGAAGAGCAAAGATGCAGTAAGGTTAGGGTCTAGATGATCTTGTAGGATCCGGATGTTTAGGATCTTGCTGGCTATCTGTAGGAAGATGACATGATGTCTGGGACTGAGATGGTGCAGCAGCAGGACCAGCAGGTCGGTGTAATCCCCAACAACTGCCACTGATATCCTCTTGGCCATGGTACATGCTGTTGACACAATGTCGTAGTCAGCATCACCACAACTGTGGTGGAGTTCAATTCCAGCTTTTTCCAGCTCACTGCCAATGAAGTACAGAAACTTTTGCTTGTTCCTGAGGTTTGCGAGGAATGCCTTCTTCTTCATGGTCAGCTGCATTTCTCGGTTGAAGTCAACTTCTACTCCAATGTTGTTTGAGCTGGAACGTCTCTGGTGCCCTTCATCCTTGGTAGAGGGACCACTTCCATAACCATCAAATATGACAACAGCATGTCTGTAGTGGCGATGTACAGTCGCTCAAAGAAGTGGTGGCGTATAATTCAGATAGTTTCATTCTGGCGACATCTGGCAACTGCTCCTCACAGGCATTGCATTCGCTGCTGTATTTTTTTTATAGTCAATTATCAATATCATTAAAACCCATTTTTTATGCACCACAATAATGCAAATAATTGTTCAAAAATAGTTTTAGGACAATGCAGCCGGTATGTAAAGACGATATATTGTATTTATCATAGCCTAGTTTCCGTTATGTGACGACGATATATTAATTAAATCTTAGTTATCGGTATTTGAAGATAATATATTAATCATAACTTAATTACCGGTATCTGAAGACGTTATGTTAACTAATGTTTAGTTACTAATAATTGAAGATGATATATTATTTGCATGGTTTTATACGCCTATGGTTGAATATCCAGCACGATGACGTCATCATGCACCAACGGTTGAACATTATATCATAATTTAAAGACTATATATCAATTATAGCTATTATTATTATTTGAAGATATATAAATCTTAACCTATTACCAGTGTTTTCATTATATAAGGATATATTAATTATAACATTATTATTATCACTATATAAAGATATATTAATTATATTGTAACGAGGACCCCTCCCTCTACCTCTACCTCTACCCGGCGGTGATTAGGCAAGGAAATACAGGACAATGGTGCTCAACACTAGTTCACTATTGACTCTAAAACAGTAGAACACAACGACCATTAATAAGACCAACAATCAAGCCCGGCGGCTTACCGCCCCGGCTCCCCACCCAGCTACTGTCACTCCAACACTGCAGCACAACGACAGTTCCCGCTCACTCGTAGTTACGGAACTGGTGACACACCACCACAGCTCCCGCTCACTCGCTGACACAGAACTGGTGTTCTCCCGTAGTGGCAAGGCTCTCACAGGGCCTCACACAGGCGTTGTAGTAGTGAAGTAAATCCAATGGCAGTGGGATGGAGTAGAGCGGCCAGAACCACCACCTGGTCGAGGCGAGAGCAAGATCCCGTCTGTTCGTAGCGCCACTCGGCCACCACCACATCACCACCCCGTGCCACCTCACCAACCCGTGTCGGTGGACTACGGGCTTCGTAACACTACCCCCTTCTACAAGCCAGTCACCGCCCCGACTGTCCCAACACAAACAAAACTAACTAACTTAACTGGTCCCATAAAATAACATAAGCATTACACAAGTACCAAATAACAAACATTACCAAAATACCAAAACATAACAACCATTACCCAAATAATATAAGCATAGCACAAGTACAAAAAATAACAATAAATAGTCTTCTTGGCAATGTACTCCTCCGCCCACGCTGCCATGATGTCAGTCAGCCATACCGTCCTCTCCCGACACTGTCACTGTAACAGCCAGTCACTGGTGCCGTCCCTGGCGTTTTCTCCCATGCCGTCTGCTCCTTCAGTCATCCCGGGCTTGCACCGGGCCTCTGGTTTCGCTCAAAGGGGTGAGATGTACTTGCTGGCCACAGCTCCTCCCTCCGCGGAGGCAACCTAGGAAGCAAGGGTGCCACTCACAGGCCACCCTTCACAACTTCCCTCTCCAGGTTGCACGCCTCTCCCGCGGCCGGAAGGCGAGCCCAGCTCCTCCATTGGCCCCTAGAGTTGCTCACTGTGCCCAGTGACTCCACAGATCAACTGTGGTGCCACAGGAAGACCCTCTGAAGCAGCCACGCACTCTTCGCTACAGCATCACGTCACCACCTGGCATGGTCTTCCCGCCCACGGTCCTGTCCACCTCGACTGCCGTGGCTGAAGTGTGGCGCCAGCTTTGGCTGCCTGACACTGCAGGAGTGTAGACTGGCGCATGTCGCTCTCGCCCTGCTCATGTGCAACACCTGCCTGCCCCAAGTCGCCGATGGGCAGCGGCCAGCAAAGTAACCATCCTGGTCGCCACTGCTACTACCTGGGTCGAAAGGACACGGGTGCAGCCGATCAAGGGAACGCGTCCTCTGCCCCTTCGCATCTCGACTGCCGTGCCTGTGCCGCCCTTTCTCACGTCGACTTCGGCAGGTGCCACTGAAACCAGTTGAGGCGAGGCCGCCCAGCAGTCGTCCAACTGCTGGAAGACACAAGATGAGGGCGCGGTGATGACAGAGGACTGAGAGAATAGAGCGAGCTGTGGTTGGGGTGATGTGTGGTAGGGAAGTTGAGCGCCACACTCCGCGCACAACCACCATTCACTCGTTGCTTGCCAGCCAGTTTCTCCCGCTCGTCGCCACTCTTAAACTTGGCCATTACCACCTGGTGCAGGTATGCTTCAAAGGCCACCTTGCCGGCAAAACTCAGGCGGCTTCCTCTTCTCATCCCGGCTGCTAGACACTGCAGGGTGAGGGCAAGGTGATGGTGGCGGGGGTGAGAGGTTGGAGCAGGCTGTCACCGGGGTGAGGTGAAGCAGACAGACATGGGGTCACCTCCCGCGATGCGTCACCTCCACCACCTGTCTCCTGCCCGGCAACCAGTGCTTTCCGCAGCTCCCAACAGCAGCAGACTCGGACGTGCTACTACCAAGCTGTGGCCTCACAGGCACACGGCAGGTTACTGGTCCCGCAACACTAGGCACACTCGCCTCACACTTCACCCTACTTTCCCCCTCCACGGCCGACTGCAATGCACGGCACATATCCGCCTGTCCAGCCTGTATAGTTGCATGCAGTTCCGCCCGTCCAGCCTTCATCTGCGCCAATAGTGCAGCCAACAGTGACGGTACGGCACCAACTCTCTTCTGTTCCGGCGCCATCTTGCCCTTTTCCTTTCCTACAGACACCTAATCACCAGTCTGTTGCTAACCACCAGGCAACAGTCATCCCACTTCTGACACCAGTGTAACGAGGACCCACCCCCTCTACTTCTACCTGGCGGTATTTAGGCAAGGAAACACAGGACAAAGGTGCTCAACACTAGTTCACTATTGACTCTTCAACACAGTACAACACAACGACCATTAACAAGGCCCACAATCAAGGCCAGCGGCTTACCGCCCCGGCTCCCCACCCAGCTACTGTCACTCCAACACTGCAGCACAATGACAGTTCCCGCTCACTCGTAGTTACGGAGCTGGTGACACACCACCACAGCTCCCGCTCACTCGCTGACACAGAACTGGTGTTCTCCCGTAGTGGCAAGGCTCTCACAGGCATTGTAGTAGTGAAGTAAATCCAATGGCAGTCGGGTGGAGTAGAGTGGCCAGAGCCACCACCTGGTCGAGGCGAGAGCAGGGTTCCGTCTGTTCATAGCGCCGCTCGGCCCCCACTACATCATCACCCCGTGCCACCTCCCCAACCCGTGTCGGTGGACTATGGGCTTCGTAACAATATTATTATTATTATCATTATTTAAAGATATATTAATCATACCATATTACTGGTATTTGAAGATATACTAATTATTGCCTATTACTGACCGTTATGTGAAGACTATGAATAATAATTATATCTTATTACGTTAAATAGCCTATTGCCAATATCTTAAGGAACGTCCTGCCCGATTACGTCATTGTCAAGCGAGTTTAAATGTAAATTTTATATTATCATTTTTCTTAATGGAGAATGTTTAAACAATTCATCCATATTTTTTTTAGTTGTATTTTGCTCAATATTTAACCCTTAAACCGCGGGTGTCCACTATTGTGGACACCCGGTGCGTGGGCTCCAAGTGCGGGTGTCCACAATAGTGGACAGGGCATTTTTTGAATTAACGCGCCGTCAAATTTGATTAGTTTGTCCTCAAGTCCTGTAAACATGTTGTTTTCTTTCAAACCATACCAACCCACGCTCCCTAGGCCTACCAGTTGTTGCATTCTAGCGAGGATGCTGGTCCATTGCTAAGTTTAGCAAGTAATGCTAACCATTGATTTGTACAATAAAACGGAAATTGAGCTTTTCACGGGTGTGTTTCACATAAACGGTATAAAAGTGATGCTTTTTATTGCTATCTAATAGGAAAGAAATCCAGTAGGGGTGGATATGTCTATTATAATGTGTTTTCACAGTTCCTAGTTCAGAATTCCGTGCTCGTTCTAATAATGCTTATATAGCGTTCAAATTAACGTCAAAAGACAGCTAAGGGTATGGACTTTACAATGATACTTCTTTCAGTAACGTGAGTTTAATAGGAGAGAAGCTACAGGAAGTTGAAGTGAGGTATGTTTTTGCGTGAATATGCCCGCGGTGGGGGCCAGGCACGCCAAAACATCCCCGCTGTTTAAGGGTTAAGATCATTACGAATACATTTTATTTATAAAAGAGAATTTCTTTTGACTGAATTTCTCTGTGAGCGAAAATCTTGATGCCAAAATGCTTCGACAAGTCTTAATGAAATATCATGATTAGATGGTTGTTTCTCAATAACTAGATTTAATTATCAATTGTAATTTATTTTTTAGTTCATTTACAGTAACAATTCGCGAATATAGTGACATTCCTGACAAGTTATAAGGACATTTCCTTCCATTTGTGAGGGTTGCCATAATCAAATTTTTGAACGAAAATCTCCGTAAGGGGCGCCACCACTTCTTTGGACGACTGTACATGCTGTACATCATGTCATCTTCCTACAGACAGTCAGCAAGATCCACACCATCCGGATCCTACAAGATCTAGACCCTAACCTTACTGCATTGTTGCTCTTCCTACAAGCCTTCACAGGGTGTGATACGACATCGAGGCCGTACTTCATAGGAAAGGTCATGGCAATGAGCAAATGCCATCAGCTCAAGGACCACGCCAGCTTATTCATGAAGCCAAATCAAAGCCACGATGGTGTCAACAAGCATGGCCAGGCCTCTCTAGAAGTCCTGTACAACTGCAAGCCTGGAAATAGCCTTGACTTTGAAAGAGCAGCCAGGTTCAGTAGCAAGATGGCGTCCAGGTCGGTCTATCTGCCTCCTGAATCTCTCACACTCACTTGCGATGCAGCCAAGTACCATAGTTACCGAGTGTACCACCAGGTACAGACCTGTTAGGCAATATTCTTAATCCAACCAAGTGGGGGTGGTTGCTTAACAAAGGCCAGAATGTGAAGAAGCTCAAGCCAGTGAGGATGCAGAGGGATGCTGCTCCAGCATCTTTGCTGAAGCTAGTAAAATGCAACTGCCACAGAATTGTGTTGTACCGGCTAGCATGGTCCACAACATACTCCAAAGTGGAGTGCACACAGGTAGGGTCAGATGGCGTGAAATCAATCATGGGCAAGAATATGTCAGAGCTTTTTCTAGGATGTGGGATGTTGCAATGCAGCATTTGCATGTACCCTGACCACATAGGTTGTGGTTTTAGAAGGTGGAAGGCCACTGTCCACATCACATCTAGGTTGTCATTCTGTATGTCTCGCTGGAACACTTCAACATTGGTGTACATAATCTTGGAAAGAACTGTCTTTGGATCTCTCTGTTCCACCAGACTCACTTTTGCTAATCGCTTGACTACCTCCATGTCCACCTTGAGTCGTGGGATTCTCCTGGTACTCTGGATAGCTGAGGTGAATGTTGCCATTTGGCCCATTACATGGATTGACCCATGGCCATCGAAGCTTCTGGAGGCATGGTCAACATTGTCTGCTTGGTACTGGAGGAAGGAAAATGCAACTTTTTTCTGGGAGATCAACACCTTGCACTACTGCAGCGTTACTTCTGCACTTGTTTGCTTCTGTGTATGAAGAGCAGAAGCCAAGTTTGTTGATCATGTCAACCAGATCATGGTGACCATACTTGTGTTCCAGTGTCACACTAAGACCAACTTGTAGGGGTGGGAGAAATGAACAGACACGTGGACTGCATGATACTCACCTATTGAGGCCACATGCAACTTTGCATTTCTACTCTTGATAATGTTGCCTAGAAGCAGTTGCAATGAATTAGGCAGGTATGCAACATTTGAATCAACAGAATGCATATCCTCTAATGTTGGATACTCCTCTTTATGACGTTCCATGGACTTTATCTCTGTTCTTATGAATTTCCCAACTGTTTCAATAAGTCTGTCCATATCGGAGAGTTCTTTCATTTCATTTGCTCAGTCATGGGCTTCTTGAATGATGGATTTAACATTGGACGTCTGAGTGACAACATTAAGGCGTTGTCTGATGGTGGTAATTGACACCCTTGTTCCATAGTGGTTCTCCAGCTCCAACATTCAAATAACATTTCAAATAACAACAATGAAAACATGCTGTAGATTACAAATAAGACAGAATAAAGTAGAATAATATGACAATTTTTTTGCACAAAATTTAGAGTATTTTGTTTTGTTTGTTTTGTTTTACTACTAGTATTACTACTAGGTTTTGTTTAGAGGTCTATGCCTCACAGTCGTGGTGGACCACAACTGCACCACTGTGGTGCCCAACCACAGCAGTTCCTCCCCAGTAAACAGCTTAAGCATCACGGGCCCAGGCGGGGACTCGATCTGCTGACCAAGCGAATGCAAGGCCAGTGCACTACCACTGTACTAGCCAGGAGGCTATGATTGCAATTATCTGCAAATTGGTAACATAGACAAATAATACCATAATAAATTAATTCCCTGACCCCAAAAAACATAGAATTGGACACTTTGTTTGCATTTATAGTCCTGCTAGTTTGGAAGATATACAAATTTTTGGCGTTCGGTACCGGCGATGGCTGCCATCTTGGATTAGGGCAAATTTGGGATACTAGCAGTGAGCAGATCAGGGTAGACTTTTTATACTGACAAGTGTCCACTATTGTGGACACCCGGTGCGTGGGCTCCAAGTGCGGGTGTTCACAATAGTGGACAGGGCATTTTTTGAATTAACGCGCCGTCAAATTTGATTAGTTTGTCCTCAAGTCCAGTAAACATGTTGTTTTCTTTCAAACAATACCAACCCACGCTCCCTAGGCCTACCAGTTGCTGCGTTCTAGCGATGATGCTGGTCCATTGCTAAGTTTAGCAAGTAATGCTAACCATTGATTTGTACAATAAAACGGAAATTGAGCTTTTCACGGGTGTGTTTCACATAAACGGTATACAAGTGATGCTTTTTATTGCTAACTAATAGGAAAGAAATCCAGTAAGGGTGGATATGTCTATTATAATGTGTTTTCACAGTTCCTAATTCAGAATTCCGTGCTCGTTCTAATAATGCTCATATAGCGTTCAAATTAATGTTAAAAGACAGCTAAGGGTATGGACTTTACAATGATACTTCTTTCAGTAACGTGAGTTTAATAGGAGAGAAGCTACAGGAAGTTGAAGTGAGGTATGTTTTTGCGTGAATATGCCCGCGGTGGGGGCCAGGCACGCCAAAACATCCCCGCGGTTTAAGGGTTAAAGCCTACCGGCGCCATGGGTGAAGGATACAAAAAAAAAAGTAATGAAAAATAATCAATGCAGTTTAACCAAAAACAAATGAGGAATCGCCATGACCGAGAAAACTAAATCAGCTCACTAAGTTTAATTAAGGTTAAGGCTCTGCAACAACATTCAAGACCAGGATCAAAACACCAACATTTATAAAAGTAAAATAAAACTAATAAACCAAAATAAACATGATAAAATGACAATAAAAATTTAATGCACTTACCGTCGAGAGGAAATGTTTGAGGTTTTGTGCCACGTCATATATGTCCACTCCAGGGCTTTTGTCAGGGTGTTCCAGCAGCTTGTGTGTGTCCTGGGAGTGTTGCTTAGCTGAGGCATGGTACGAGCGGGGAGTGAAGGCTGTCAGGGGAGGGAGAGGGAGGCTATATAACTTTGCCCTTCCTAAACCACATGCAAGAACTCTTAGACATGGAATTCAATGTTACAGTAACAAACTAGGATGATGGTAAGTCCTCCTTGAATTGGTACTTCATGAAGAGGTGATTGTGTGTAAGCAGGCCAGCAACCCTTAGCCAATCACAGAGTGGGAAGGCACACACCTACGCCTTAACAAAACATTACTCAACCATTACCATTACTCTAACAACAACTCATAACATTAATTAACTTTTACACAAATTTACATCACAGTATATAGTAAGGACTATTTGTTAAAAGTGAAGCAGTGATGGAAAAAAATGTGATTAAAGAAGTGATAACTGGATGGATAGACGAGTTAGACAACAAGAGTTGGAACATATAGACAAGCTGGAAAGGGGAAGGTGAGTTTATTCCTGGCTGAACAAGTAAAAATTAAACTACCTTTTTCTTCAACACCCATGTCTCCTTCCACCTCACCTTTCAAACTACAACACTTTAAGAGGTACAGATTCACGTGTACAAAGGTGACACCATTTACTTACAACAGACAGCGTCATGAAACTCCCTTAGGATGCCTTCCTTCAAGTTGAACTGTAGGATACTCAGCTCAGCAGGGACATAGTGGTGGTGGTCAGTGAGGACATAGTAATTAGTGCTCACTATGTAGAATGTGATATGGTGCAGCGCTGTGAGGGAAGGGAATGTAATGATGTGTTTGGTGCCAACACTGATGCTTTTCTTTACATAATACCAAGTTGAGTATTCACACTATGTACATCATAATGTGTCTCTCTATGTCATAATGAACATCTTCTGTCCATTTTAACTCACGAGCGCATAGAGCCCATACCTCATCCCAGCAAGGTGTTAGTAAGCTGAACCAAGCAAACAAATGAAGGTCACATCCACCACCACAACCCACCTTTTCCATGATAGTATAATTCCACCAGGTCTGTAATATCCTTTTTCATGTTTTCCATCTGCCTTCGCTGGTCACAGATTTCCTCCTCCAGTTGGCGCAAAGGAACACCCCGGCAGTCTAGCAACTCTCTGCCCTGGCCACACATTATCCTGTACTTGTTCTTGCTGGTTTCTGGTAGTGCCTGCGATCAATTACATTCCATTATTATGCGTACACAGTCTGATACACTTACATAAGTATGAATACATGAGAAGAACAGACACCAGAACACCTATTGGTCTATGACTAAGGTATCTGCTGGACTACATAACACTACAAATACACTAAGAGTTGGAGAACAGGATAGAACAGAACAAGGCTCTCCCCCACCCTCCTCTCCCTCCGGCAACATGCCGGCAGCAAAAATAGATAGAAGGTAACACCATGTACCTTGTAGAAAACATGGAAATGGAAATCTTAAAGTAAAGAATGAAATTAGAGGATACTACACTACACTACACTACACTACACTAGTATAGACTACCACTAATTCTGGTTCATCCCGGGTGGGGAATAACTTTAATAACAGTAACAAGTGCTGCCACAACACTTCTCATCTGAAAAATAAGGACACAAGGTTCATTTCGTAGATACAGAAATTCCATAGACGTTCATGTAGCTTACTCTAAATCGGCTGTTAAATTACAGTCGGCCCCCGCAGTGTGCGCTTAATGTAGTCCGCACCCCTTGCGCACCCTTGGAAAAACGCACCCTTGGAAGTTAATAACCTATGGGAAATTCACTAATGTAGTCCGGGACTCTTAAGACTTACCAATTTTTCGCCCAATAACCCCCGAAATACATGATATAATGAAAGAATATACAGTGCATATACACATGTGATTAAATATGATAGATAATATATAGATACTGTACTGGCGGAAGCCATTACAGTATCTAGGATGGAGAGGAGGAGGAATCCCACATCTGAGAGAGAGAGAGAGAGAGAGAGAGAGAGAGAGAGAGAGAGAGAGAGAGAGAGAGAGAGAGAGAGAGAGAGAGAGAGAGAGAGAGAGAGAGAGAGAGAGAGAGAGAGAAAGAGAGAGAGAGAGAGAGAGAGAGAGAGAGAGAGAGAGAGAGAGAGAGAGAGAGAGAGAGAGAGAGAGAGAGAGAGAGAGAGAGAGAGAGAGAGAGAGAGAGAGAGAGAGAGAGAGAAGAGAGAGAGAGAGAGAGAGAGAGAGAGAGAGAGAGAGAGAGAGAGAGAGAGAGAGAGAGAGAGAGAGAGAGAGAGAAAGAGAAAGAGAAAGAGAAAGAGAGAGAGAGAGAGAGAGAGAGAGAGAGAGAGAGAGAGAGAGAGAGAGAGAGAATGACGTCATCACAACATGGCTGCTCGACAAAAGCTGAATTTCTTTGTGTATTTCCCGTCTTATACAGACGTGAGAAGAATGTAAAGAAAATCAGCGTAATTGAAAAGAAAAGAATAGTAAGATTGATGAAAATCTGCCTTTGTGTTGCACCTTCTTCCTATTCACGTCTATGGAAGGATAGAGGAACCATAACACCAAGGTAGACGGGATCTACGAAGCGATATAAACCATAACAGGTCACAAGAAGAAGACGAGGAACACATAGGAACACATAGGAAGAACAAACAACAACAGGCCTGCTGGCCCTTATGAGGCTGTTTGTGAGACTACACTATCTACTCTAGAGTGAAGGATACAGGATAGTAAGGGTGAAGGCTTCTCTCCCCAGCCATGGCTGGCAGGGAAAGGAAGGCCAACCAAGACCAGACTGTCACTACCACTACTGCTACCACTACTTCCTGGCAAGCGATGTCAGGCCACTAGCGACGTCTTTTGAATCGACATTTCGTAAGTTAGGTACATCAGGATGAACTTACTCAAAGTTTGCTACGTTAACGGATAGTATTTTAGTTGTGGATTTGCTTCTAAATATTTGTCAAGTCTATTTTTGAACGTAGTAATTGTTTTACTGTCGACGACATTGGCGGGCAGGGAGTTCCAAACGTTAACGATCCGATTGAAAAAGAAGTGCTTGGCTTCGTTTGATGTGAATCTTTTACCACTAATCTTAAAAGAATGACGTCTTCTTGTTATATTTAATCGATCAAAAGTAATGTAATCTTCTGCATTGATATTATCGAATCCTTTGATTATCTTGAACATTTCAATTAAATCCCCTCGCATCCTTCGTTTTTCTAGGCTGAATAAGTTTAGTTCTTTAAGTCTTTCTTCATAAGGTTTATTTTTCAGCCTTGGAATCATTTTTGTTATTCTTCGCTGGACTCTTTCCAGTTTGTCAATGTCCTTTCTGTAATATGGGGACCAAAACTGTACGCAATACTCAAGATGGGGTCGTACTAGTGAATTATGCAGTTTTAATATGACTTTTTCTGATTTATTTTCGAAAGTACGCCCAATAAAGCCGACCAATCTGTTAGCAGTTTTAACTACCTCTGAACAATGTTGACTGGGCTTTAAATCGTTTGATATTGTGATTCCCAGATCTTTTTCTTTGTTTACTGTAGAAAGTGATTTACCATTCATTGAGTACTGAACGTGATCATTATTTCTTCCGATGTGTAGTACCTTGCATTTTTCAACGTTAAATTTCATTTGCCATTTATTGGCCCAAGACGTTAGTCGATCTAGGTCTGATTGTAAGACTTCTCTGTCAATTGTCGTAGTTACTTTGCTGAGAATTTTCGTATCGTCAGCGAATTTCGATATTTTGCAAGTGATCCCATCATCTATGTCATTAACATATATCAAGAATAAGACAGGACCAAGCACTGAGCCTTGTGGTACGCCACTTTTTACGTTTAACCATTGAGAGGAGACACCGTTTAAGACTACTCTCTGCTTACGTTCAGAGAGCCAGTCCAGAAGCCAATTGTAAATGCTACCAGAGATACCATGAGTCATTAGTTTATTAAGCAATCGTTGATGAGGTACTTTATCAAAAGCCTTTTGAAAATCCAGATATATGACATCTACTGCTCTGCTTTCATCGTACGCGTCAAAAACATTGTGGAAGAAGTCTAATAAGTTAGTTAAACATGAACGTTTATTACGAAAACCATGTTGTGAGGGTTTTATTATATCGTTGTCTTCAAGGAATTTCACCACATTGTCACGAATGATTGTCTCCATTAATTTACATACAACTGATGTCAGACTGATTGGCCTATAATTTCCGGGTTGTGACTTGTCCCCCTTTTTGAAGATTGGTGTTACATTTGCACGTTTCCAATCTGATGGAACTTTACCATCTCTTAAGGAAGAAGAATTCCACATATGAAGCTTTAGGATGTTGAGTTCTTTAAAGGAGATGGAAGGAGGGAGAGAAAGATGAATGGTGGGGGGAGAGGGAGAGGGAGAGAGAGGGAGAGAGAGAGAGAGAGAGAGAGAGAGAGAGAGAGAGAGAGAGAGAGAGAGAGAGAGAGAGAGAGAGAGAGAGAGAGAGAGAGAGAGAGAGAGAGAGAGAGAGAGAGAGAGAGAGAGAGCTGACGTCATCACAACACGACTGCTCGACAAAAGCACAGAGTTTCGTCACTGCACTCTATGAATTTTTCGCACCCTTTGAATACAAGTGTCGCACCAGTACTGCCCGCACCCTTGGGGGGCTGACTGTACTTATGTAATACCATAGCCAGTTAACGGTTGAACCTTACAGTACGAGTAATTTGCTCAATGAGCTGCGGCTTGTGAGTATTTTTGCCTTGAAATATGAGTGGAAATCCGTAGTAGGAGCAAGATTGCTAATAGCCGCCGATAGTCAGCACTGAGCTTGCTTGCACCCCCCCAACGTGTATATGTATATGTGTATATGTATATACAGTCGTAGAACTTGGCACAAAGATAAGATACTTCATTCTTCGTTGCTGTCTGGTTCTCCTCTTTTCACGCCGTGTCCTGCACGGACATGACCTCCCGTCAGTCATCCGTTCTTGTTCTCTCTCCCTCTCTGTGCCCTGCTCAGCACAGCACCACCCCCTCAAGTTGACACTTTGTTAAACAACAAGCTATTTACATAACCTGAAGATATATTACCACATGCTTGTAATTGAATTATACTGAAATGAACTATGAACATAATGGAATTATTGTAATATATATCTATTTGACCTTATTAATTGAATAGTACAGTGATCCCTCCAATTTTGCGTGAAATTGGTCGACATTGTAGGCCACAAAATTTTAATTTGCAAAATTGAAGTCATTAACCTAATGGGAAAATTGAATATGGTCGACATCGTCAGTAACGGCCCAATTTTTTGTGATTTTAGTCATATTTTTGCCCTTGTTTGTACATCAATATATGTATATATATATATATATATATATATATATATATATATATATATATATATATGTATATATAAAAGAAGTAATTATACATCCTACAATAATAATAATAATAATAAAAAAAAAACCAGACAAACATCATTATCCATAAAAAAAAAATCTAGAGGTAGGCATTTTCTTCCAGTTCAAGCCACTCTCATCATGGTTGAAGATTTGGTCCTTCATGTAGCCCCCTCCTCTGCGGCCTCAGAGTCAGCACTGCCACGTTCATTACACATTTTGACATGCTTGAAGCCGTTCCTCTCGATAAATTTTATCAGCCAGCCTTTGAAAGCCTTGAATGGTTTCTTGGGAGGGTTCCTGACATTCTTCAGGCAGGTTGCATAAAAAAGCCTAGCCTGTTCCTTGATGTATTGCCCGTCTACTACCACCCCTTCTTCTCCTTGCCAAGTAGAAAGTGTGCCAAGTATCTTTCCATATGGATAATTACAATATTCGTGCAATGGCAACGACAGTCACACATCTGCCCACCATAAGTTTTGACTTCTTGCTCAATTTATTAACTATTTTCAAACTCTGACAATATCACAATTTCTTTTTACCTTTTTTTTCATCTTAATCATTTCAATTTTCTGGTCCAAACTTAGCTTCTTATTCTTCTTGGCTGGGGGCACCATGTTGCACACTTTTAAACATTAACCCTTAAACCGCGGGTGTCCACTATTGTGGACACCCGGTGCGTGGGCTCCAAGTGTGGGTGTCCACAATAGTGGACAGGGCATTTTTTGAATTAACGCGCCGTCAAATTTGATTAGTTTGTCCTCAAGTCCTGTAAACATGTTGTTTTCTTTCAAACAATACCAACCCACGCTCCCTAGGCCTACCAGTTGCTGCATTCTAACGAGGATGCTGGTCCATTGCTAAGTTTAGCAAGTAATGCTAACCATTGATTTTTACAATAAAACGGAAATATAGCTTTTTACGGGTGTGTTTCACATAAACGGTATAAAAGTGATGCTTTTTATTGCTAACTAATAGGAAAGAAATCCAGTAGGGGTGGATATGTCTATTATAATGTGTTTTCACAGTTCCTAATTCAGAATTCCGTGCTCGTCCTAATAATGCTCATATAGCGTTCAAATTGACGTCAAAAGACAGCTAAGGGTATGGACTTTACAATGATACTTCTTTCAGTAACGTGAGTTTAATAGGAGAGAAGCTACAGGAAGTTGAAGTGAGGTATGTTTTTGCGTGAATATGCCCGCGGTGGGGGCCAGGCACGCCAAAACATCCCCGCGGTTTAAGGGTTAATAAACGGTATCAAACCCCAAATTTGCAGAAAGAAATCCAACATTGCAAAATCGTGAGAAGTGCGCGCAGGAAAAAATATATAACAAAATGCATGAGGAAAACAGCGCTTGGATTGTGACGTCAGGCCTCAGAACAGCCCGACATTAATGCAGAATTAGTGCGGAAACCCCCACTTTATCCAGGCGCTACCCGCAAAACTTGAGTTGCATTGCAAAATTAGTTTCATAAAAAATGGTATTTTGGGGGTCTTGGTCGCAAAATTGGAGGGAGCACTGTATAGTAGATGAAGATACAGTGCTCCCTCTAATTTTGCGACCGAGACCAATCTCCATCTCCTCAAACCCAGGTACAGTAAAATGGTCATTTAAATTAATTTTATAATGGATAATGATAATTTTTATGTTTCTCTGTATTTTTCTTTATTGTAGAATGTATAATTACATGTATTTTTGTACAAACAAGGGCAAAAATATGACTAAAATCACCATAAGGTTAATGATTCCAATTTTGCGGCTAGCAATATCAACCAATTTCACGCAAAATTGGAGGGAGCACTGCATCATCATATCTGCTGACCTAAGGAAAATGGATACGAAAAGCTAACACATATCTCTCTCTCCCTTTTACACCTTGGATGAGGAAAAATGAGATATAATACAAGAGGATGATTAATACAATTCTCCTACCTATCCGTTCCTAACATCGCTCGGTCGCACTACCTGCTGTGCCCTCGAGGCAATGATATGTACCAAACCATGTTACATCGATTATGTTTTATGTACCTTCTTAACACAACACATCAGAGGTATAAGTACACATAGTATGACTAAGAGAGGAAGGAAAGAACTAGAATATAATAAATTAGGATCTAAATACTCTATGACAGCTGAAAATTTTGATTGGTTTGAAAATGTCAGTTACATATGATATATGAGATGGTAAAATATTTTTAAGAGTATATAGTTTGTTACTCGACATAATTGCATGAATTGCGTGATGCAATCGCAAAGGTAAGGTAGTAATGTTCTGTGACCGTACCTGACACCCATTGCTCACTGCATAATGGCCTTTAACCTTCTAGTGCGTTGTCCCATTTTTACACAATACTCTTATAATTATCCACTCTGTGAAAAAGAAGTAATGGTAATTCCTAAATGATTTATGGAACACCTGTGTTGCAATAACATGCTTATATGGGCATAACAATAGAGCGTCGCTTGCCGTCGCATGAGTTAAGCTTACTTTGCAGACATCCCCAATAAATGGTCAAAAGGCAAATAGAGATGCTGCACAATGGTACAAGTTAACATATAATATTATACATTGATTTAAATCTTCCAACCGTGTACTGAAAAATCCTCAGCGTCAGCACTAATGAAGGAAGTAAATCTAGAATCATTATTGAATTATTTACAGAAAAAGTAAATGGTACTACTTCATAAGCCAGAAAAGACTCCAACGACATAAAAGGTACTTGAATGACAACACCATCCAGGGTAAGTACTGCCTCCAACATTGGATAGTAATACTGGATGGTGTCGTCCGTGAATAAAGGTTGAAGTTTATACTTAGATATTCCCAAGTTAAGCGTGCGTAGTAAATCTGTTACTGGAAAAAACAAAGTGGTTACTTGTTCTGCTGCTGCATCAAATAAATCTCTTATCATGGCAGCATTGCCGGAAAGGACAGTTCTTAGCAAATTCTCAAAGACTGTTAAAGTTTGGTCCAGCAATAAGAAGTCAGTTAGTGCCACTAGTATACTTCTAAGTGTGTTAGCATGCTTAAGAAGGTCATTCATATTAATTACCTGCCTGTTAACAGAAGCCATTGACACTAAATGATCATAAGTTACACACAAATCTTCCTAAATTTCTTAGGAACAAAGCTCACCTAAGTGTTTCTCACTGTCTGAATCAACAACCATACTGTTATCCATTGTTAAAAAACAAAGAGACTGTGTAAAGAAAGCTTAAAGTGTAAAGAAAAAGCAGGCTAGTGTAACAAAAAGTGCAGAACCTGAGGGGACAGTTCCTTATGATAGGGATTCAGATGCAAGTAAAGGTAGTGATAATGATTTAGGAGAAATGGATAACAGTATGGTTATTGATTCACAGTGAGAAAGGTGTACAAGTAGAAAACTATGATACAGTGTTTGAGCAAGACACTTATGTGATCTTTGTTCCTAGGAAATTTGGGAAGATTTACCCTGAGGAAGAGAAATACTATGTAGTAACCTATGATAGGGCATACATAGGAGGAGTTCTAAAAGTTGGGAAAACCAGTGTAACAATTAAATTCTTAGAAAGAAGGATGAACAATGAGTAGGACTGTACTGGCCCAAACGTGATGCTATTGATGAGGTTAATATGATACACTTGACCAGTGGACCAATGGTATTGTCAGGAACACATACTTTTACAATTAAGGGGATTGATAAAGCCTTTGTTGACTTTAAAATGCATGGAAAACAAAGTATGATGTAACCACTTCCCAAGCACTTACACAAAGTAACAGTAGGTTACTTTTTTTTCTTTTTTACTAGCTACCCGGTATACAAATTCATACTTTTATTTTCCAAAAGGGGAACAGGTAACTAAATGTCTGAAAGGTGTGTATTTTTGTTTGAACTGATCTTATTTCATTCAGACATCAAGTAAATTCAACAAGTAAGAGGATGTTTGTTTATTGACCATATAAAACAGTTTTTACACCTGTCTCAATTCACCCCACAACTTTTTTTGTTGGGGTGAATTGAGACAAAATTATTGAGTCTATAACAGCAAAAATATTAAATACTTTTTATTTATGTTTCATTCATATTAAACCTGAACTATTTAACAAACAACATGCAAAAAAAAATCTCAAATAACTTCAGGAGAGTAAATTTACCAAAACTATTGGTTTTGCAACACAAAACTTCGCGGGGGTAAGAAATCTTACCCTTAGGAAGAATGGATTCTACATGCTTTTAACAACTTCCTACTATACTTTGAAACATCTATCTTGACATGACATTTCCTTCATATTTTCAATATACTTTACAAATTTTCCTACATTTGCAATTACTGTTAATAGTATCAATTGGCAAATCAATAGTTGACAATCAAACACAAAGTATAGTTAGGTTGTGAAGGCCACAACACTGCCAGGTGGCACCGTTTTGCTGCGCAGGCTATGGTGTGTTAGTCTATTATTACTATTATTATCATTATTTACCCTATACACTCACAGTCATTAGTTAGCATAACAAATGGTTATTGAAGTCTTAAGTTTAAGAACAATCATGGAGAATAACTTGAACCTCGCCTATACTAGTAGGTAGAAGATAAAATAATCTTAAGATGAATGGTTTCCCTCAATTTACCAGTCTTTGGTAACTCATTGACAAGTGGTGCAAGACATGGTAGAATTTGGTGCAGATACAAGCTTGGTAAGAGTTTGGTGAATAGGACTTTACCATGTTTATGTTAGCGGGTTACCACAATATTTAACAGTTTTAAGCCTGGTAAATAATTTGATGAGTCCGGCCCCAGGAGGTTCAGCTTAATCTTCAACAAGGGCTTCATACCATCACACCTATACGGCATTATGCAGAACAAGAAACAGTGCCACCAACGCTGTCTGTAACGCAAAACACTCCAAGCTGAATCCTAGAGCCTTCCATGCATAAGTCAGGAGCAACACTAGTACAAAGGAAGAGGTGATGGCACTGAGAGGAGAGGACGGCACACTCACTGCCTCCCTGTCTGAGACCTGTGAACTCTTAAATAAAGTTTGAAAAAGTGTTTGTGAGGGATGACAACCACTCAACACCTACCACCAAGGAGTTTAATGGAGTGAAACTCACAACTTGTGAGGTGGCAGATGAAGATGTAAAGGAGCATCTCATGAACTTGAAGGTGCCGTCTGCCCCTGGGTCAGAAGGCGTCCACCCAGTGCTCTTAAAGAAGTGTGCAGCATCAGTATGCAAGCACCTTACTCTAATATTCAGAGAATCCCTCAGGACTGGACAAGGGCCAATGTTACACCCATCTTCAAATAAGTGAGCTGAGCCAACCCATTAAACTATCGTCCTGTAAGCCTAACATCAGTACGATCATGGAAAAAATCATTAGAAAAAATATAGTGAATCACCTAGAGGAGAACAACATCTTAACTAACCACCAGCATGGCTTCAGGTGTGGAATGTCATGTTTGACTCAACTACTTGAGTACTTCTTGGACCTAGAAGATGCCCTCGACGAAGGAGACTGTGTGGATGCAGTGTTCTTTGGCACAGTGCCCCACAAACGGCTTCTAGCCAAACTCAAACAGGCCAGAATTGAAGGACAAGTGGGGCTGTGGATCAAAAACGTTCTGAAAGACAGGGAACAGAGGATGGCAATCAGAGGAACATTTTCAATCTGGAGGCGAGTGTGGAGTGGTGTCCCACAGGGCAGCGTACTTGGACCAACTTTGTTCCTTATCTTCATCAACGACCTTCTCCATGAAGTCCAGTCCAATGGAAAGATGTTTGCTGATGACGCCAAGCTGTACAGGAGGATCAAGGAGCCCAACGACAGAACCATCCTGCAAAAGGACCTGGACAAGCTTCACGAATGGAGTAACAGGTGGGTACTGCAGTTCAACGAGGACAAGTGTAAAGTGATGCACATAGGCTGAACCAACACTGGCCACCAGTACCACCTTGGCTCCACCCACTTAACTGAGACCCATAAAGAAAAAGACCTTGGAGTCCTCGTAACCCCAGCCCTGAAGCCCACTGCCCAGGTGACAAAGGCAGCACCATCTGCCAACTCTGTGCTGGGCAGGATTAAAAAGACCTTCACCTGCCTAAAAAAAGAAGTCTTGCTCCCTTTGTACACATCAATGGTACGTCCACGGCTGGAATTTGGTGTTCAAGCTTGGTCCCCTTACACCAGGAAGGACATCAGCGTACTGGAGTGTACAAAAAAGAGTCACCAAGCTTGTTACCTCATTCACACACCTCTCCTACGAGGATCGGTTATCCAGCCTGGGTCTCACCACCTTAAAGGCAAGACGCAGAACAGGAGATATGATCGAGACCTTCAAGATCCTCAAGGGTTTAGACAGGGTCGGTGGGCAGGAAGGCTTCCTCAAACTGAACACCGGGGAAGCCAGGCCCCACACCAGGGGACACAGCCTTAAGTTAGAGAAACCCAGACACCACACCATGAAAAGGAACATGTTTTTTACATCAAGAATCATCAATGAGTGAAACAGTCTGCCGGAACAACTCATAAACAGCAGGAGTATTAATACTTTTAAAAACCGTTATGTCCGGCACGTTCACAATCTAATGAGAAGAGGTACACCATACAAGCCCTAGGCTCCCTTGCCTCTTTTGTTATCACTAGGTAACTACAATGGGGCCTAATAGTAAGTGCCCAGAAGTCTGTGCTTCTGTGCTTCACCAGAAGGTAAATACCCAACATACCTGTGGTCACCATCTATGGTTCATCCATTCCTTTCAAAACGCAGCATGAGTTTCGTGGACGGCCCCCGTCTAACTTGGGGCCGTCACATGCACTACCTGGTGACCTCGGGTCTCAAAATATTAAATTTAATGGGGTCCCTTGCAGGGGTCAAGTGGGGTGCAGACAAGCATACCCTCCTTCACTTCTATTGTGCTTATATCTGGAGTCACCTAGACTACGGATGTGAGGTTTATGGGGTGCCCTCACCTTTTCTCCTCAATAACTTGGATGTAATTCAAAACACAGCCATTCGTATAGCCTTGGGAGTATTCAAGTTCTCCCCAGTCACAGCCCTTCAGGCAGAATCCTCCCTATCCTCACTGTCACACCAACGCTTCACCCTCCTTGTCTGCACCTATACCAAACTTGCATCCTCCCCCAGCTGCCACGCCCTCCTCCACCCTCCTTGTCCACACCTACACCAAACTTGCATCCTCCCCCAGCTGCCACTCCCTCCTCCACCCTCCTTGTCCACACCTACACCAAACTTGCATCCTCCCCCAGCTGCCATGCCCTCCACTCCCTCCTCCTCTGACAGAGTAGGGCACCACTTCTTGGCCCCTTACCATATCAAGCCCACACGCCTTTTGTAGAGAGAGCTCTCTCCTTCTTTGCCTCCCTCCAGTAACTCTTTTCTCACTCTTGAGAACACTTCTCCTTTGGGCCCTTGGTTTCCTTTCTCTTCCTTGATATTCTTGTCAATGCACACACACACAATGGCCAAAGGCACACTGTCCGGTGCAGGGCAGGATTATATTCAACACCTTCCTGCACACCAGATACCACAACTCGCTACACATCTATACCTCCCAGCCCCTATTTCTGTCGGGACTGCAATTTATACTACCCTACATTCCACTGCCTCCATTGTGACGCAGAACTCTTTGCCATCAGAGAGGGCTACACTGGGACACAGACCTAACACATGCCCTAAAGTACAACTCACTTGGACGCATCAGACAAGACACACGACACCACTGGTGGACCTACTCCCCCAGCCATGCCCTTAACACTACCGTCACCAGACTCAGAATTGGATACAGCCACCTAAACTCACCTTCACAAGCTGGGCATGACAGATGACAACCACTACCCTTGGTGCCCTACACAACCACACACCCCAGAACACCTACTACACTGTCCTCAGCACCACTCCCACTGCATGGCACTCCTTGGCACCCTACACAACCACACACCCCAGAACACCTACTACCACACTGTCCTCAGCACCACTCCCACCGCATGGCACTCCTTGGCATCCTACACAACCACACACCCCAGAACACCTACTACCACACTGTCCTCACCACCACTCCCACCGCATGGCACTCCTTGGCACCCTACACAACCACACACCCCAGAACACCTACTAATACACTGTCCTCACCACCACTCCCACCACATGGCATTCCTACACCCATTGTCATCTCTCCACCTCCGCAGACCAACAGTAACTGACTCTTAGGTGATTTTCAGGACCCTGGCCTGGCCTTCAAAGTACTCAACCACACCAGGACCTTCCTGGAGGATAGGTTAACACAGGATCAAATGCATTGACACATCTGTTAGCTGCACCTTTGGGGCACTAGAGGCTGTGGCACCACACCCTCTGTTGCCCCATCAACTTCCCAACAACAACAAGACATCAGTTAACCATGTTTCAGTACTTCACATCTCCTTCCCCCTCCCCCCTGTCCCATAAGATGGAGATTGGAATGGAGTTGTCATGGTGGTCTCATGTCCGAAGTGTGCACTTAATCAACCCTTGGCAGGTAATCAAGTGGTTTTACAAGATGAAGAAGCCTTGGTACACTTTGTTAAGGATCAAGGAGTTCTGCCTTATATAGTGGTGTTCAAAGTGTATCAAACCAAGCATACATCAAGACAAGGTCGCCTATATTTTCGAAAAATTGAAAATGGGCAGCGTGGAAGGAACATTAGAACATAAGAAAATAATGAGGCTGCAAGAACCCAGTTGACCTACACAAGGCAGCTCATGTGCACCTAACACCTAGCCCCTACCTAATGTTTTCTTCATCCATAGATATGTTGAAGGAGTTAGGTTAGGTTAGCTAAGGAAGGTTACATTTAATTCTAAAAATAAATCAATAAAACATGCAGGTCGGAAGGGGGTAGGTGGCGAGCCAATGGAGTGTTCCGGAAAATAAAGTTTCAAATGAAAATTAGTTTTTCTTTTTGTTTTTGACGTGCTTTGGACATCATCTATACTGTACATACCTCATTCATTTTCCCACAAACAGAAAAAACAGGTTTGCCACAGGTCTCCACAGTTTGAGAGGGGGAGGAGAGGGGAGGGGGAACTGACCAACAAGTGTTTTGAGTTAATCTTTAAAACAATGCATCCAAACTGATGGTAATAATTTTAGAGTTGCATTACACAAGATATTTTCTGTACTGAACATGTGTGAAGGTTTTGGTGAGTTGTCGATGCCTTACTTAATTAACATGTACTGTTCAATTTGTAAGTCCACATGTAACGAGCATAACTTTATTGACCCTTCAGAACCAAACAAGCGTTTTTCTTCTGGTTTAATTAGGGTTCGGGGGATCGAGAGTTGTAGGGTTGAGGATTTAGAAGTATGAGACACGTCGTGGATGGTAGTCGTAAAGTTAGCCAGGATTGACAGGAAGGCTCACTTCTTAGCTGCCATCTGCAAGACACAGTACCCTCGATTGGAGGTGAGTGGTTAGTTTTTCAAATGAATAGATTAGCTTGTGTATATGTATATATATTGAAGTTAGTTATTAATTATGCAAAGTGTAAATACTTATGAGTGTTGTGTTACAGGGTTTTTCTGACGGAGAGGAAACTTACTCTGTGCCTTTTGCTTGCTTGTGTTAGGATGTGTTAGTAGTATTGTGTTAGTGTTGATATTGTTACCTTAGGGGGGTGGATTAGTGAAGTGTTAAGGCAGAAGAGGCTGACTTTAGCCTGTGCCTGGAAGGAGTAAGGAGTAAGGAGGAGTGCTTCCCTCCCTTACCGGATTTATGCCCGGTGTTTATATTACCATGTTTGTTTTGAAAGTTTAAATATATTTGTTGTCGAGTGACGCCTCAGTTTTGTTACTCCCTAAAGAAAATTCAGTGCCTTTTAAGTGCTATTAACATCTTAAGTACTAATATATGCTCGGTATGTAACTTGCTACCATAACTACCATCAACGCTACAGGGTGAGAAGGGAGTGACATTACACACACACCTCAGAATTTGATATCAGGTTGTCTGGGTAGCGGGTCTTTAAACAACATTGAGAACTTGAGAATTATAAGGGAAGTATCCTTGCACAAAGGAATTTGCATGAACACGGATTGTTGTGGTAAAATATAAGAAACATTGTGTAAGGAGAACTTGACAATTATGGCTGAAGGAGGAACAGGTGATGTAAACAACAGTGTGGTAAACTTGTCAAGGTGGAAAGAAAAAAAGCTGCAGGAAAAAGGTAAAAGACAAGGATGATGATGCCAGGGAATATTATATTACATACTAAATGCTGCTATAAACTCTGGTGATGACATGCCGTGGTGTTGCCTGGTTTACAAGGAAGTCAATAAGAGATTAATGAACACTGTGGTAGCAAAAAGTGATCACCTGGAACATGAGATAAATGTAGTAAAGAACAAAGTAGATGAAGTGCAATTATAGATGAATAATAAAGTAAATAAGGACGTGATGAAAGACATTACTGAGTGATGGAAGAAGACTTTGGAGAAACTAGACCAAGAAAATGTTGAAGTGCAATCTAGACATGAATCATTGGAGGAAGAATTTGTAAATATATGGAGTTATTTGAAGCAAGAAATGGAGAAGGAAATAGTGGGAAGGATTGATGTTGTTGAATGATGGAGGACAATGCAAAGTGATACACAACAAAACTATTCAAAGGCTTCATCAAATAATGTTGGGCAGGATTTGGTGCAGGAAACTATACTAGTATGGTACATGACACACTACAAAGGAACAATAATCTAATTCTACATGGAGTACCAGAAGATGAAACAGGACATGGATCTAAGTAAAAGGGATGAAAAACTAAGACATGACAAGTTAGTATTCAGTGAATTTTGTAATGCAATGAAACTTAACTGCTTTTAAATAGTGATATTAAAGACATAAGAAGACATAAGAAGACTTGGGAAATTTACTAGTGGAGATGCAAAGGAAGGTACAAGACCCAGGCCTATGTTAGTGACCATTGATGGAGCCCTTAAAGAGAGGATTATGAGGAATGTATATAGACTTAAGGACGCTGATGAACCAACCTTTAGGAATGTGGGAGTGTGCTATCATATGACTAAGCAGGGCTTGCTCTGGACATTTAAAACTTGTAGCCAACTTTGTAGCCAAATAAAAAAAAAAACTGTAGCCAAGTTATGTTACAGAATACAGAATACAATACACTGTCGCCAAGAACATTCGCTGATGTGATATAATTATCGCCATTATTTTTATTTTATCGCTTATGGCGAGCGCTAGCGCAAACCCCGACTAAGGAACAGAGGGAGACGGAGAACAAGTTGAGAAGAGAGGCAAAGGAGAAGAATGAAAACGAGAAGGATTCAGGAAACTTCTATGTGATAAGAGGAAATCTGTGGAATTGTCATCTACTGAAAGTAAAGAGAAAGGAAACAGGAGACAATTAAAAAATAGTGGAACATATAAAAGGGATGAGTCTAGAATTAAGTTAATATAATGTTTAGTAATGTGGATGTATTTTCATTGGATAAAATTAATGTACTAAAATCAAGATTGGGTGATATGGAAATACTGCCACAAGTTTTGTGTGTAATGGAAGTGAAACCAAAGAACTACAGGTATGAGAAAAGCCTTATTGAATATAACGTCAATGGTTATGAATTGTTGGGGAAGAACTTGGCTCAATCTGAAAAGGGTAGTTTTTTTTTGTTCTTTATCATAAACCGTTGGTGCCAGTAAGCTTTATAGAGGCAAAGATGGACTTGCCTCTTGCTTGTTATTTGGCATAGGTTTTTAGATTTTCTATAGTGACGCCTCGAATGTTTACGTTCTCTCTTGAATATGTTGAGAACGACGAGAGGCTATTGCTACTACAGCCTCAAATGTTTACGTTCTCTTTTGAATATGTTGAGAACGATGCGAGGCTATTGCTACTACAGCCTCAAATGTTGACTTCTGCTAGAACCACGGTCGAGTGCAGACCTACCTCTCTCTTAGCCACAACCACAACGCCTACCCAAACCCTATTTACGGTTTGGTGGGTACTACACCAGTGCCCAAGTGCAGGATTTACTGCATATTGAGTCCCGCCGCTTTAACAGCCGACGAACGGCAAGGGACTCATGCCGTCTGACGACGGCTGTGACCCGCCGGCAGCTGCTGCCACCCATGTTGCCACCCAAATGGACGCCACCACCACTGTCTCCAAACGGACCCGCTCTCCTTCTCCATCGTCTGGTGAGGTCCACGAGCATACAGCTAAGTCTAGCAAATGTATTGCACGATCTTTCGCCTCAGTAGCTGCCTTGCCACCCTCACCTAACGCTAGAGCTGTGCCCTCACGCCAATCTCAACCCCTGCAACCTCATTCTTCAAAATTCATCCTCTTCCGCTCTGCTGAGGGGAACAGGTGCTTTATACACCCTGGTAAAGTGACCAGGGCCATCTACTCTTCAATATTCGCAAAAAAATACATTGAGAAAACCCTGACCATCACAGGTGGCGGCAGGGGCATAAAATTCGAGGTAGCAAACCTCGAAAACCTCTCAACCCCCGGAGTCAGTTACCACGCTGGGGGAGTGGTCTGTCAAATGCTGGGTTGCGACAGACGATGACCCCACCTACATGTTCGGGAGGATATACCCAGTATCCCCCGAACTGTCCACACAGGACATACTAACTAACCTTACCTTACTTGACGATGCCCCAACACAGATCATTGACATTTTCAGACTCCCAGCTTTTGTGAGGGAAGGGCAGACGATGGCCAATATGGCCATTCGTATTAAGTTTAGGGGGCCCCTCCCTGATAGGATTGCCTTAAACTCAGCAGTGTACCGTGTCAGGTCCCACACCCTCCCTGTCCTCAGGTGCACCCGCTGCCTTCTGTTTGGCCACGGCAACGCCTCCTGCAACGGCAAAAACCGCTGTGGGAGGTGCAGTGGTCACCATGACGCCGAGGTTTGTACCCGGCCTGAAGCATGCTTTTTCTGTGATGGCAACCACCGCCCCACCTATAGGCAGTGCCCGGCATACCTCCAGGCACTGCAATTACAGCAGCTCCAACATGACCCTACCCACACAATAATGGAGGTCAAGCGAAAGCTAAGGGGCATCCGTCCAGGGTCCTTCAGACCGATTCCCTCACCAGAGGAGAATATTACACCTCCTCAGGCACCCCCACCTGCACCTGCTCCACAACCTGCCCCTAACAAACCACTCAGCCCAAAGATAACAATAATTCCTTTGGCTGCCCAGGACTGCTCCACCCCTCATCGCCCACCCACTAACCTCTGTGCACCTCAAACACCCAAATCCCAGAGGAGCCGTCGCTCTCCCAGGCGTCAGCCAAAAACCCCCTCTTGCCCTACCCCTCCTAGGAGAGATACCCGTCTGCAGGAGGTACTCCTTCTCCCCACACCCCTACCACCTTGCCCTCTACCCCAACCCGCTCCTCCCCCAACTCAACCTGCTCCTCTCCTACCTCAACCCATTCCTCCCCCACTTCAACCCACACCTCCCCAGTCTCAGCCTCAGCCACATGCCACACAGCCAGCAGCCCAGCAGCCCCTGCCCTCACTGGGCAGTGCATGCCTTGGGCCTCCACCGGCACCTTCACAGGCCCAGCATGCTTCGGGTCTTTCTTTATCAGCCTTCATTATGGGATTAGCACCACTTGTACTTAAATTTATTAATCTTCTCCTAACAGGTTCTAGCCTTCAAGAAAGCCTCCTCCAGTGCTTGCCAGGACTACTCTCATTCTTCACATCACTCACGCAGTGAATTCTGTTCTCCCCTCTCACTTCATACTCTGGAACGCCCGGTCCCTGTACTGGAAACTTCCAGTCTTTAAAACCACGCTGTCTTCATATTCACCTCTTGTTGTTGGTGTCTGTGAGACGTGGCTCACAGACGCTTTCTCCCCTTCCTTCCCCAACTATTCTTCTTACAGAGTGGACAGGGGGGCAGGCAGAGCAGGAGGCGGCCTGCTACTGCTTGTCCACCAATCCCTCTCTTCTAGCATTCTCACTATCACTCCTTTCCCCGGGGGCAGACTAGAGTACCTGGGGGTGACTATTACCTTTAACTCAGGGCCTCTTCAGATTCTTCTGATTTACAACCCATGCTTGGATATCTCCCTTCAGGAGTTCCAGCATTTGTTTTCACAGCTTTCCTCCCCAGCTTTAATAATGGGTGATTTTAACGCCCATCACGACTTCTGGGAACCAGCCCTCCCTAGGAGCCGAAGAAACCGTTCGGGTCTGTCCCTCTCGACCTTCCTGGCAAACAGTACAACCTTCTCTCTCCTTACTCCACCTGGCCTCCCTACCAGGACTGATCCAGTTTCAGGGAACCCCTCTACCTTGGACCTTTGCCTGGGGAATGGCCCCCTCCTCCTCACCACTATAACAACTGGCCCTTACATGGGGAGTGACCACCTTCCTGTTGTAATCTCCTTTCCTTCAATACCAACACCCCCCCCTTCATCACGCAGACCTCGTTGGTCCTTTAAAAAGGGAGACTGGGGCTCTTTCCAAAAAGAGATTAATTTAATAACTCCTCCCACCAGCCTCCCTTCACAAAATCAAATTCAATACCTTACGGACACCTTGGTGGATGTAGGGTCCCATCACTTCCACCTCGTCACTTCCCGTCCCTCCCGCTCCTTCCGGGTCCCCTGGTGGTCCCGAAGGTGTGCGGCAGCCCTTCAGGCCAAACGACATGCCTTTAACATGTGGCGTAAAAATCCCATCCCTCCCCTTCGCAGTCGCTTCAGATTTTTAGAGGCCCAGTGCAAGCGTGTTATTCTTGATGAGAAACGTTCTGCATGGGCCTCCTTTTGTGCCTCCCTGTCCTTTTCTTCCTCAGTCTCCCAGGCTTGGTCTTTCTTCAGGAAGATGGTTCACCCTCAGCCCCCTCTCACCTTCCCGTTAACTAGTAACGGAGCCCTCCTTGTCAATAATGTCCAAAAAGCCGAGTGCCTTGCCTCCAACATACACACTGTCCTCGGCTCCCCTGACCCTATACCTGCCCCTGTGTTACCTCCTTCTTCACACGGCCACACAATTAGCACAGCTATAACTCCCCAGGAGCTTTCATCAGCTTTACAAGCACTGTCTGTTGGGAAGGCGACGGGGCCGGACAATGTCCCGAATGAGTTTCTTCGCAGCCTCCCAGATTCTCTGGTCCTCCTCCTCCTGAACGTGTTCAACGCCAGCTGGGTGTCTGGCACGTTCCCTTCTGTGTGGCGTCATGCCATCACAATTCCTATTTTCAAACCTGGCAAGGACCCGTCGGAGGCTTCCTCCTACAGGCCCATCAGTCTCCTCTCTAACTTCAGTAAGGTATTAGAACATATAGTGCATGATAGACTAACATGGTGGTTGGAACACAAACACCTTCTTCCCCCTAACATGTTTGGCTTCCGTCCTCACCGGGGCACCCTGGATGCCCTGCTCCAGCTAGAGCACCACATTCAGGAAGGATTTAACCACAAGCAATACACTCTGGTAGCTTTTCTTGATCTCAAAGGAGCTTTTGACTCCTCTTCACATAATGCCATTATTGAAAAACTTTCCCGCCTGGGACTCAATGGTTCCCCACTCAATTGGGTTCAGTCCTTCCTGTCTTCCAGGTCCTTCTCTCTGGTGATAGGTAACTCCTATTCTAGGTCTTACCCGGTCACCAGAGGTGTCCCACAGGGTTCTCCTCTCAGTCCTCTTCTTTTCAATGTCTTACTTTCAGACTTTCCCTCTTCTCCATGCACACACGCACTCTTATACGCTGATGACATTTCCCTCCTTTGCTCTGCTTCCACTATCCAGGAGGCTCAATTTAACCTTCAACGTGGGCTTGATGCCATAGACACTTGGACATCACGTTGGGGCCTAACGGTGAGTGCCCAGAAGTCTAGTCTTCTGTGCTTCACCAGAAGGCGAATACCCAACTTACTTGGGGTCACCATCAAAGGTTCACCCATTCCCTTTAAAACCCAACATAAGTTTCTTGGCTTAGTAGTGGATGGCCCCCGTCTAACCTGGGGCTGTCACATACACTACCTGGTGACCTCATGCCTCAAAAGATTAAATCTAATGAAGTCCCTTGCAGGGGTCAAGTGGGGTGCGGACAGGCATACCCTCCTCCGCTTCTATTGTGCCTATATCCGGAGTCGCTTAGACTACGGATGTGAGGTTTATGGGGCGGCCTCACCTTCACTTCTCCATAAATTGGAAGTAATTCAAAACACAGCCATGCGTATAGCCCTGGGAGCTTTCAAGTCCTCCCCAGTCACAGCCCTTCAGGCAGAATCCTCCCTATCCTCACTGTCACACCGACGCTCCACCCTCCTTGTCCACACCTACACCAAACTTGCATCCTCCCCCAGCTGCCACGCCCTCCACTCCCTCCTCCTCAGACAGAGTAGGGCACCACTTCTTGGCCCCCTACCATATCAAGCCCACACACCTTTTGTAGAAAGAGCCCTCTCCTTCTTTGCCTGCCTCCGGGTGACACCCCCCTCCTTTCTCACTCTCGAGAAGACTTCCCCTTTGGGCCCTTGGTTTCCCCTCTCCTCCCTAATATCCTTGACACTGCACACACACACACAATGGTCAAAGGCACACTGTCCGGTGCAGGGCAGGATAATTTTCAACAACCTCCTGCACACTCAATACCACAACTCCCTCCACATATACACCGACGGCTCCCGCCTCCCAGTACCTCCCTCTGTTGGGGCTGCAATGTACATCCCAGTACATTCCACTGCCACTGCCTGGAGGTTGCCGGCCTCTGCCTCCATTCTGACGGCAGAACTCTTTGCCATCAGAGAGGGCCTCAGGTTTGCCACCACACTCACCTCCCCTTGCTCAGTCACTCTCTTCTCAGACTCCCTCTCAGCCCTCCAACTCATCCGGCGTCACCGCCCTAAAACACACCACTCCCTCTGCTTCACCATTCACAACTTTCTTCTCCAACTATCCTCTTCTGGCTTCTCCATCCACCTTCAGTGGGTCCCCTCACATGTTGGCGTCATGGGCAACACAGTGGCCGACAGAGCGGCAGCGGAGGCACACTCCCACCCCTTCCCCATACACCTCCCCACTGACCAGACTGACTCTCTGACTAACCTCCACACAGCCTGTAAACTACACTGGGACACAGACCTGACTAACGCTTTACAGTACACTTCACTTGGACACATTAGACAAGACACACGACACCACTGGTGGACCTACTCCCCCAGCCGTGCCCTTGACACTGCCGTCACCAGACTCCGAATTGGACACAGCCGCCTAAACTCCCACCTACACAAGCTGGGCATGACAGAGGACCCCCACTGCCCTTGGTGCCCTACACAACCTGACACCCCAGAACACCTCCTACTACACTGTCCTCGTCACCACTCCCACCGCATGGCACTCCTCCACTCACTGTCGTCTCTTCACCTCCGCAGACCAGCAATAACTGACCTCTTAGGTGGCTCTTAAGACCCTGGCCTGGCCTTCAAAGTACTCAAACACACCAGGACCTTCCTCCAAAGGACAGGTCAACTCAACAGGATCTGATCCACTTACTCATCTGCAACCTGCACTTTTGGGGCACTAGAGGCTGTGGCACCATAGCCTGCACGGCCCCATCAAATTCCCAAGAAGAAGAAGAAGAAGAAGCCTCAAATGTTTACGTTCTCTCTTGAATATGTTGAGAATGATGAGAGGCTATTGCTACTACAGCCTCAGATGCATATAAACATTGTAAGTCCCGTCTGAGGACAGTATGGCAGCAATTTGGGTAGTCTTTGGCCACTCGGCGGTAATACCAAATAATGAAAAGTGGCCAATAGATATTGGGGCATTGAACCCAGGACCCTAGGTTCGTATGTCCGAACGCTGACCACTGCACCACCATATACATTAATAAAACGACTAATTTATAATACAGTGAATACAAAAAGTGACTATTGTGAATTTATAAGTGTAAGAATTCATGGTGATGATGATGTGTTACTAACATTGGTGTACAGGAATCCTAATAGTGATGACCTAAATAACAACAGACTATTATTGTTGCTTCAAGAAATTAGTGAAGCAAATGTGAAAAATAATATAGTAATGGGGGATTTCAATATTCCAAATATTAATTGGAAGAGGTGTACAACAAACGCAAGGGAGAATCAATTGATTTATAAATTTGTTGAGAAGATCAGAGACTGTTACTTCGTTGAGCACATCCAACAAGTGACAAGATTTGGAGGAAGTGAGGCAGGTAGTGTATTGTATTTAGTGTTTACTGATGATGACTGTGCACTGGAGGACATAGACATAGGAAGTCTATTAGGAAGAAGTGATCAGGCTTCAATAACTGCCGGTTGTGATATCAAGTTACAAGAAAGGAAACACAAAAAGAAAATCTACATGTATGAAAAAGCAAATTATGAGACAATGAAGAAATACTTATGTATAAATTGGAAGGATTATTTGGGAGAGTGTGACATAAATGATATGTGGAGCAGATTTAGAAACAAACTCAGGAAGCAATAGAAAAATATATCCCATGTAGTGTTTAATAGGAATATCAAGAAAAAAATTGAATAAAAATCTACCTATGAATAAGAGACTTTGGTCAAAAATGAAAAAGAAACAGAGATTGTGGGAGAGACTTAAGAAATTTAAGGATGGGAATGTGAGTGGAGGAAGTGATTACTCAGAAGTGCAGAAGGAATACACAAGAATAAATAACCAGGTTAGGAGAGAACCAAGGAAAGAAATAAGAAAAACAAAAAAAATTATAGTCCATGATGTAAAAAGTAATCCCAACATTTTATGGAAATATGTGCAATCTAAAACAAAAAGTACACCTGAAATATTAGAATTATATAAAGATAAGGAAAGATTACACAAAACCAATGATGATAAAGAGAAAACAGAAATGTTAGCTTCGTTTTTGAGCCAAGTTTACACCAGAGAGCCATTGGGTCCATTATCTCCCACTAGACAGAACAGTAATTGTGTTCTTTCTAACATAGTGATTACTCTGAAGAAAATATACGAGGCATTATCAAAACTGAAGAGAGACAAGTGTCCTGGCCCAGACATGATACATCCTCGGGTAATAATAAAAAAATCAAACAAATTATTGGAACCAAAAATAGTGACAAGGCCGACCTCACCAACTACAGACCTGTTAGTTGAACCAGTACGATATGCAAGCTCATGCAGACCATTATAACATATAAAATTATGACACACATGCAAAACAACCTTTTCACCAACAAACAATTTGGGTTTTTACCGGGAAGATCTACGTTACTTCAACTTATTATGCTTTTGGATAAATGGACTGAAGAATGGGATAAAGTAAATGATGTAAATGTGATATATTGTGATTTTGCTAAGGCATTCAACACCGTTCCACATAGAAGGCTGCTGAAAAAGTTTGAGACTTATGGTATGAGAGGAGAGATACTGGCATGGATTAAATAATTTTTAGTTGAGTGTATTCAATATGTTGTGGTGAACGGAGAAGAAGAAACATCAGAATTGCATAAGGTAATAAGTGGAGTATCACAAGGATCAGTAACTGGACCTCTATTATTTGTGATTTATATTAACGACCTGCCAGGAATTATTAAAAACTGTGAAATATATTTATATGCTGATGACACCAAGATTTTTAAAGCTGTCAATAATATAGAAGAGTGCAAGCATTTACAACAAGATCTACAAAATATGGAAAAGTGGTCTCAGAAATGTTGCTTTATGAGGATGGGCAGTAAAGTAATGCACAAATTTCAATACAAGTTGGGGGATAAGTTACATGAAGTAGAGGCAGAGATGGATTTAGGAGTGATAATACAAATAATTAAACTTTGAGGACCATTTGGCAGAAAAAGTGAATAAGGCAAACAAACTTGTAGGTATTATTAAAGGAACATTTGTTGCCTTTGATGAAATAATGTTTAAAAACTTGTTTACTGCCCTTGTAAGACCACATTTAAAATACACTAACCAGGTTTGGAGCCCCTATAAGTCAAGACATAAAAAATTAAAAATGTACTGAGGAGAGCCACAAAATTAATCCCCACACTATAAACAATGACATATGAGGAAAGATTTTCAAAAATTGACCTTCCTACAATAGTTTATAGAAGAGTCAGAGGAGACATGATTGAAACGCACAACATTTTGACTGGGATATATGATAGAAAAATATGTGAAGATCTGTTTATAATTCAAGAGGACACAAATACAAGAAGTCACACTAAGAAAATTTACAAGAAAAGATCAAGACTAAATAGGACATATGCTTTATGAGACTGGATGGTAAACACCTGGAACAATTTGCTGGATGATGTGGTGAATGCATCAACAATTATCACATTTGAAAAGAAGCTTGATAAACATAGGAAAAATGATGAGTACAAGTATGATCACACCGCCCGTATAGTGACGACCTGACCCAGACACACAATCACATGAATATAATGATGTTAACATGAAGCTGGAGTCACAAGCCTAGTCAAGGCCTCTTCCAGAACTCATCTGTAAGTATGTGTAAAAATTAGTTAGTTTAGGTTAGGTTGGGGGGGGGTCAGTTGGTGGGTATAGCCCCCCTGGGTCAGTTTAATTTAGGCTACTGTTATGTTGTTGAGGAGATTAGGTTAGGTTAGGGTGTCCGTGTCAGTTTAGTTTTGGTGACCACTCACTAAAACCTTAACAGATATTCAGTGCAGTAAGTATCCTGTGTACTGCAACATCGCAGTCCTCTCAAGCAACAGCACATTTCCTCAACTTAAAAACCGGGTTCTGTAATGTGAATAGTATTATTAACAAAATACCCATAATCTCAGACTTTCTCAAAGAAAACAACATAGATATTTTCGGAATATGTGAATCCTGGCTGTTGCCTGATATCCCAGATTCCTTTGTAAATATAAGTAATTTTAATATATCACGCACCGACTCTAGCAGCCACACCCGAAAGCACGGAGTTTGTGTCTACATTAAGAGTCATATTAGTCATATCAGTATTAACACAAGCTGTGATAACGTTTGTGCAATCTATCTCTTGGCCTATAACTTATACTTAATAGTAATTTATCGCCCTCCTTCTAATACTTGTGCTGATAACCAAGCTCTCTTAGATTTTCTCCATAACTTTTGTCCTGGTAAAGAAGTACTAATCCTTGGTGACCTCAACCTACCTCTCTTCAACTGGCAATCCAAAGCAGTATATTCTGTAAAATATCCCCCCCTGCATCAGTCCTTCATGGACTGCTTTGTATCACTAGGCCTGCACCAGTGGGTAGCAGTCCCAACTTTTGTAAGTTCTGGAAATATTCTAGACCTGGCCTTCACAACAGAAAGAGACAGGGTAGGTCAAGTTGAGGTTAGTAGCCCCTTGCCCAACTGTGGACATTGCCCTGTCTTACTCAGTTACTACTTCCAGTTTGGTTTAACTACTGAGAATACTGCTCCCCCAAAGCACTCTTGGCACCACGCTAAATACAAGAAAATAAACGACCACCTGTATAATGTAGATTGGGAATTTGAATTGCAAAGCCTAACAATCGACTCAATGTATGAAAGATTCCTATCCATCGTAAGGCCACTGATTGACCAGTACGTGCCTTTATCTCCCAGTACCCCGTCCACACACTCCAGATCTCCACTCAAGGCCCTGAAAAACTCACGCAGACAAGCATGGGGAGCATACAAAAATGCAAGAAACTTTCATGGCAGACAATCCCCTCAAGCCACACAAGCCCTAGCACACTATGACAGCATAAACAACAGATTCCGCAACTTCTTCACCTTCAAGCAAATTGATTATGAAAAATCACTGATCCGAAAACTACAGAGCTCCTCCAAACCATTCCACCAGTATATTAGGAGTAAGAAAGTTGGGTCGCCCTCTGTTGGCCCACTAAGGATGGACTGTGGCGAACTAACAAGTGACTGTACTCAGATGGCCAACACCTTGGCCACCCACTTCTGCTCAGTCTACTCTAGTCAAGCCAGCGATGTTCCCTCTCCTCACCAAACCTTTGACGGCTTTCTCGACAATATCCCGATAACTCTGCAGGACATAAGAAATAAGCTCAAGACACTTGATCCAAACTCCAGCATGGGACCTGATGGCATTCACCCCAACCTCCTGAAATCCTGCCCTGCTGTTGCTCTTCCATTGTTGCTGATATTTGACAAGTCACTCTCCACGGGGAAACTGCCAAAACAATGGAAGAAATCAACCATCATCCCCATATTCAAGAAAGGCTCTCGCTACGCACCACTCAATTATAGACCTATTAGTTTGACATCTGTCTGCTGCAAAACTCTGGAACGATTCATCTCAGAATATCTATACAACTTTCTAGATTCCAACGGTATTCTTTCAACTGACCAGTATGGTTTCCGACAAGGCAGAACAGTAGACGACCAGCTACTGCTTGTATACAACGATGTCACTGCATGGTTGGATACTGGATACATAGTGGATGTTGTACTCTTTGACTTCAGCAAAGCCTTCTATGTTGTCAATCATTCCTTTCTCATTGACAAACTGAGACTACTGGGAGTTCACGGCCCCTTGCTGTCATGGATCACAGAATTCCTACTAGGTCGCACCATGCAAGTTTCAGTCTTTGGCTACACCAGCTCCTCTAAAGATGTCCTCAGTGGAGTACCCCAGGGGTCGGTCCTGGGTCCCCTGCTGTTCCTGGTGTACATTAACTTTCTGCCATCATATATTCGCTCAAAATGCAAGTTCTTTGCTAATGACCTGAAAATCTATCTCAAGCTACGTCGAGACTCATGTTCCTCTCTGGCTGCAGACACAAGCGTCTGTCAGAGAGACATTGACACAGTGCACAAAGTTGCTGACTCCTGGGGCCTGCGCTTCAATCTTAACAAGTGTGCTGTACTACGTTGCCAGAGAGGCTCAGCAGACTGGAACAACATAGGTTCACTTCAGCATTACCACATGGACAACATTGACCTTCCTATTGAGACTACACATAAAGATCTAGGTATAACAGTTGACACCACCCTGAAATTCCACTCCCACATAACAACAACTGTGAAGAAAGCAGCAGGCCTGGCAAATAATTTACTGAAATCCACACTCTGTCGTGATAAAGATTTTATGATCACCTTGTTTAAGTCTCACATCAGACCACTGTTGGAATTCGGCTCCACCGTATGGAATACAGGATACCTTGGCGATCTGAGACTCTTGGAATCTACACAGCGGAGGTGGACCAAGCACATTACAGGATTGTCTGAACTTAGTTATGCAGACCGTCTACAAAACCTGAACCTGTACTCTGTCCAAGGAAGACTTGTCAGAGCTGATCTAATTAAATGCTGGAAAATCTTTCACAATCAGTCCTCACTAACACCCCAAGATCTTTTTTCTCTCTCACCTATCACACACACCAGGGATCACAGATTCAAGGTAGCCAAGCCCCACACATCACTTGAATGTAGGCGCAGATTTTTTAGCATCAGATGTATCGATCTTTGGAACTCTTTGTCTGATGAAGCTGTCACCTGTGATTCTATTACATCTTTCAAAAAATTTTTACATTTCCAATTGGGACAAACACTCTTTGAATATGTCGACTGACAGTAAAGCTCTACTCTGTAATTTTCTCAGCTGTGTATCTTTTGTGCACATGGCACAAAACTCAGCCCCTTTTCCTGATCTTCCTCATTATTGACATGCATAGAAGAGGGGCTGGCGTGCCAGCAGTTGTGGGCTTCCCTTATTTCAAACTAGCTAATCTCCCTCAAAATATTTATAATAAAAACGTGTAACGGGGTAGCCAACCAGGTGAGTAAACCAGGTGAGACCTCTTCGAAAAATAAAGTTTAGTTTGGTTTAAACAAGGTTCTGTTATTTGTCAATGTAGGTTAAGGTTTGGTTAGGTTAGGTTAGGTTACATTAATATAGAAACATGTTCTCTATGACCAAAAGTATGGAGTTGGACGCAAGACGCAGACGTAAACAAATGTCATTATGGTGAAGATGTAAAATTTTACCCATTAAAATGTTGACAATGTGTTAATAAGGACAGAAAGCATAATACATGGAGCCAACATGTGGGTCACCTCGGTCTGGAAACTGTTACCAACATTCAATACAAAGATAATAAAATACATGATAAAATATTCTACTTGGCACTGTTTGATTAATTTATAAGTTGGTTGTTAGTGTTACCTGCCATTGGGGAGCAAGGAGTTCGTTGAGTTCCGCCATTGTCACTTTTCTATTGAGCTTCTTCTCCTGCTCAGATTTCTTCTCCATCATGAAGTGGAAGAAGGCATTGCGCTTCTTGGACTTGCCCATTGCTGGTGTGGCGTGGCGTGGTGTGGTGTGGCGTGGTGTGGTGTGTGGCGTGGCGTGGTAGGGTTACAGGGCCACCACCACCGTCAACAGGGAACTGGTCAACTTTGTACGTGCTCCCAGACGAGCCTCCACTTCCTGGCTACGCACTACGCAGTACACACTACGCAACAACCTGCAAACCACCACCAGACTCCACCTCAGTGCCAGCCCAGTTAAGGCTCACACACCAACACAACACCTTCAGGATGGCAGCACCGGTGCACCACCACACCTACCAGCAACACACTCTGAATTACACCAAGTAAACTAAGGAAACACAATCACCACCACCACTACCACTACCAACACGTTGATGGTGTTGTTGTTGTTGTTGTTTTAGGGCTGCGAGGATCCCTTGGGGAACACTATGAGCACTGGTGATGTCCTATGATGCTATCACAGGCGCGGTAGACGTTGATGGTGTTCAGGTCACAATGGCGGACTGTGTGTGTGTGTTGTCATAATGGGCGATGTATTATTTGGTGTTGTTCGTTTGTGTCGGTGGGGGAGGTGTGGCGTGTGTGGCGCGCGGGTATCATGTGTCTCCCCCCCCGCAGCTGTCTGTCCCCCCCTCCCTTTCACGATAACTTCTTTATTTCATTCTTTATTACACCTTGGGAAGCCTACTACTGTTTATTTCCGCCTTCTAGACAGGAGGGGATGTTGTTTTGACAGGGTATAAGAAGGTGGGTTTGATGTTCCGTTTCGGGTGGCATGACGAGATTATTGTATGTATAATATGTCACTTGGCATCTGTCAGGCGGGTCGGACCAGGGGTGGTGTATAACGGTCGCTTAGGCCGGTGTGGCGAGTAAAAGTGACGACCGTCGAAAAAGTGACGACATCGCTTCTGCGCATGCGCTGGGAGTAGAAATGTCGTACTGCTGTCGGCAGAATGTTGAGGAGATGATGGTGGTCGGTCATCACTACAGTCGCTCGCTGAACGCGATAGAATGAGGAAGACTCTGTCATTAATAAAGTTATGTAAATATGCATGCACCATTTCATTTGTTATATATATATATATATATATATATATATATATATATATATATATATATATATATATAAACGAGTGGGTGGTCAGGTGGCAGATGAATTGTATTATTGACAAGTGTAGAGTAATGAATGTTGGTCGGGGAAATGGTCAATTTCCAGTTTCACCTAACCAACGATTTTCTAATGCGCCTCGTGTTTTTCTGATTCATGTAATGAATTGATTGATTTTCTATCTCTTCTGTCGCAAATGGCTAGTTTTCAAACAATGACTGTTTTTCAAGTCATGCCTACCCCTCATCCCCAATGATCTTGGGGGATCTGTGGGAAATCGGGCGCCCAGCTAGGAGGATATTACGTGAGTTTTAATTAGGTTGGGGGGTCTGGGGGCTTGCCTCCCCAGTCAAGAGGTTACTACGTGAGTTCTGTTTAGGTTTGGTTAGGTTGGGAAACTCTGGGGGGCTTGTCCCCGCCTATAAATTGTCCGGGAAAATCCTCACAACAGGTACAACATAAGCAAGATAACACTGAATAGATTAGAATGTGAGAGAAATTTGGGTGTACTGGTTAGCTCAGACCTCCATCCCAGAAAACAATGAATTGAAGCTAGAAATAGGGCTAATAGGTTGTTAGGATTCATTACTAGGAGTATTAAAAGTAGAAGTGCTGAGGTTATTCTGAAGTTGTATTTAGCGTTAGTCAGACCTCACCTCGACTATGCAGTGCAGTTTGGGTCACTGTATTATAGAATGGATATGGGATTGCTAGAGCCAGTGCAGAGGAGGGTGACCAAAATGCTACAAGGGATTCGTAATTTTAGTTATGAGAGGAGACTAAAGCTTTTGAAATTACACTCACTGGAGAGGCGTAGAGTAAGAGATTATCTGATTGAAGTATTTAAGTGGGTGAAGGGTTTTAATAAGGGGAATGTAGGATAGTTTTTTGCGGTCAGTAGTCAGGATAGAACAAGAAATAACAGATTCCAACTGGAAAAATATAGATTTAGGAGAAGAAAAAAAATAGACAAATTGGTTTACAAATAGGGTGGTAGATGATTTGAACAGACTTAGTCAGCAGGTAGTTAGTGCACAGACAATAGGGAGTCTTAAAAGAAGACTAGACGGCTTTATGGATGGGGACGAAAGGTGGGTGTAGGTAATAAAGGAGTATTGGAGTAACAGAATTACCACGTGTAGGCCTCCGGGCCTTTTGTAGCTTCCTTATACTATTCTTATGAGTGCCCGACGAGCACGGATCATTGGATGCATATCCCTAGCTTTTTTTTCTTTAGTATTGTCACCAGATCACGCAGTACCAGGCTCGCTCGTGCTTTCCTCGATTATGGCCTCATCTACGCTCATGCCCATGACCCACCTTCCATTCGTATGAATTGGAATACGAACTGGTAACAATGTTTGCCGTCAGGCACTGCCTACTTGTGTGGTTGGACCCTAATGGCAGAGAAGAGTATCAAGATACCTCTCCACTCTCTCATAACCTCTGTAGCACATACTTTTAGGGGAGTGATAAGCGGATATTATTCTATTTGAATTCTTTAATTTTCTATGCGCCTGAACATATCCCTGGAACAAACAAAATTTAATTTTGACTAGGAAAACATGTGTTGGTTAATTAAAATAGAATAGACATAAACAGTATATTTCTAATTAATCCACAGCATGTATAGCAGTTCGTCTTAATAGATGTCCTTGAACATTAACTATTAATTCCAATTTTACAAGGAATACTAATTTTTGGGGCTAATTAAAATGCGGTCAACACAAGAAATAATTTAATAATTCCTCTACATGTACAAATCCATTGTATGTATGTATGTATGTATGTTTGAATCAAGAGAGGTGCTCGTGTGTAAATACAACATATGTCTTTAAATATTTCCATTTTATTTTTATTTTTTTACATTAAAAGGGTACTGGCCAAGGGTTAAGTATGTTGTTTGTGAGGAAGATATCTATAACTGCTGGTGCTGGGTGTTGGTGGAAGTGGTCAACATCCACCAGGCAATGGTGGTGTTGCTTGTCACTGGGAATACAATCAACTTAGGGATATATTATATGCATATAGCCTGGAAAAAGTGGAAAAGAGGCAAGAAGATATAGAAATTAATATGATAGAAAACATTAAGGTAAAAGCAATAGAAACTATACAGGAAGACTAGGAGAGAGAAAAAAAAAAATATATATAGTGATATTTAACATACCTGAAGCAGAAGGAGAAAACGAAAGAGAAAAGAAATGTAATGACGTCTTCTAAATGTAACGACGTTTGTGTTGTTTGAATAGATATTGTCACGCCCACTTGTTCCCTTTTTCTCTCACCAGGTACTAAAGACAAAGTTATATGCACAGAGTCTTGTTTCACTTACTTACTTAGGTTCACTTAGAAGATTTCGTCAGTTAGTGACGCAGCTGAGCTGGAGCTCCACTGTGGCCAGGTGACACCCACTCCTCCATGGTCCACTCAACAAGGCGGTTGGAGTTCTGTCTGGGGTATCCTGGTGTAGGTGGCTGATCAGGTATTTTAGCCAACCACTTGTCCAAGTGTGTCTTGAAGGTGTCTGTAGCCACCCCTACCAAGTTTCGTAATGTGGTTGGGATGCAATTGAACACTCGCATCCCGTCGTAGGTGAAACTGTGGTGTATGATGGACCTGATCCTTTGTGATGATCCCGGTGTGGTCCTCACGTAGCACAGCCTCCCTCGCCTAGGGTGTTGTGTGGCCACAATGCCAACATTTGGGACCTTTTGTTCCAGGATCTTCCAGACGTAGATGATGATGTATCTTTCCCTGCGTCTCTGGAGTGAGTACAGCCGCAGTTCCCCGAGTCTTTCCCAGTAGTTCAGATGTTGGACCCCTTGTATCTTGCTGGTAAATGTTCTCTGGGGGGCCTCAACCTCTGAGATCTCTGATAACTTCTGGGGAGACCAGAGCTGGCAGTTGTACTCCAGTCTTGGTAGGACGAGTGCCTTCCACAGGGTCAGCATACACCTCTCACTCCTTGTCTGGAAGGTCCTCAGGATCCAGCCTGCCAGTTGTCTTGCAGTTGCTGTTGCCTGCTTGATGTGGTAGGAGAATGTGGCATCCTGGCACATATGTACACCCAGGTCCTTCACTATATTCTGTGCTGTCAGTTCCCGCCCCTCACAATTGTAGCTCGTCTGCCTCTTGAGTCCTTTAAGGTTGCCATATCTCAGGAGCTCGAACTTGTCTGCATTTAGGGCCATGTTGTTGTTTCTTGCCCACCTTAATATTGTGTCCAGGTCTTCCTGTAGAAGGTGGGTATCCTCCACTGAGCAGATTTTCTTTGCTATCCTGGTATCGTCTGCAAATGTGGTGACTGTTGAGTGCTGAATGCCTCTGTCGATGTCACCTATCATTATGATGAAGAGGAGGGGGCCAAGAACTGAGCCTTGAGGTACACCACTGATGACCCTGCTCTCCTCTGATAGGGTTCCCTGGATGTTAACCCTTTGTTTCCTGTTTGACAGGAAGCTGTGCAGCCATTTTCCGAGTTCTCCACTAATTCCCAGGGCCTTGATCTTGTGTAGGAGAATCCCGTGGTCAACCTTATCAAATGCTTTTGCAAAGTCGAGGTATATTACGTCGATGTTTATTCAAAGACACAATTTGATGAGGCACAGATGTTAAATGGTAGCATGCCTTTATAAAACAATTTGATGAGGTACAGATGTTAAATGGTAGAATGCCTTTATAAAACAATTTGATGAGGCACAGATGTTGTGGGCCCCTAGGTGGCTGAGGCCCGTGGTATTTTGCCACTAAGGCTACCCTATTGTTATACCTCTGGACTCTGTGAATTAACTATGGGTCTCCGACACACTTATGGTTCTGGATCGCATATCTCCACTAAAGCTCCAAGGCTCTTGTAATGGCGTGCGTCTTACAAACTTAGTGGCGTGGGTGACTTTGTCTGGGCTTACCCTAGCTTGGCGGTTCCCCATAGCGTCATCCCATACATATTACACACTCATTTGCCAATTGTTTGTGATCCCGTATAGCTCAATGATTAATAAATTATCAAACTCAATTGTGGTTATGGTGCTATCATCTTCAATGATGGTGTTTGGTGCAGTGGTTCCCTGAAACACCAAATTTCTTTGTTCTCACTGACCCACCAAGGACATCTTTTAATTTTTTCTCGGCTACATGTTTTCTTGGTCCCCTCTTGAGCACGTAACTCCTAACTCACTACCTCTCAAACCATGATGAGAGAGAGAGAGAGAGAGAGAGAGAGAGAGGAGAGAGAGAGAGAGGAGAGAGAGAGGAGAGAGAGAGAGAGAGAGAGAGAGAGAGAGAGAGAGAGAGAGAGAGAGAGACTTCTATGGCGTGGCGTAGTATGGGTTGCAGATACCTGCTAACACATTACACAACTTTGATTTTATATAACTACCATTACTTACGCTTCAAAGGTATCCATATTCGTTATGAAGAAAGTAAAGCGGGTGCAGGTAAAGAACTTTGCCAAGAAACAAGTATGCTTTAAACAACGCTGTACCACTTGTAACAATGGCGCTGATCTTGAGCATACTGTCTCCGTTAAATCTACGGGATGAGAGCACTGATCTCAATATATTGAGATCAGTGGGTGAGAGGCCAAGACTTTATCATTGAATTATCCTCTGTCTCTCTCTCTCTCTCTCTCTCTCTCTCTCTCTCTCTCTCTCTCTCTATATATATATATATATATATATATATATATATATATATATATATATATATATATATATATATATGTGTGTGTGTGTGTGTGTGTGTGTGTGTGTGTGTGTGTGTGTGTGTGTGTGTGTTTATTTTACACATTCTGGAGGTGTAAGATCATATAGCTTTCAATTTTCTAGAATCTAGAGAATTAAGAGCTATATTATTGCATTACCTATTTCTGAGGTTTGTTTGATTACATTTCCGTCTTAAATTCCTAGTTTCTGAGATAATCAATGTTTTCTTTATGACCTCTTCGCAAAGTAAAGTTTAATTCGGTTTCAACAAGGTTCTGTTTCGACAAGGCTAGGTTATTTGTCAATATAGGTTTACAAACTATCAAATTTTTTCTATGACCCAAAAGCAAGGACTTGAATAGATCGAGTCCTTGCCGTATATATATATATATATATACGGTAACTTTATACATCTTCAACATGGTCGTGGCTTTGGGCAAGGACTCGATCTATTCAAGTCCTTGCTTTTGGGTCATAGAAAAAATTTGATAGTTTGTAAACCTATATTGACAAATAACCTAGCCTTGTCGAAACAGAACCTTGTTGAAACCGAATTAAACTTTACTTTGCGAAGAGGTCATAAAGAAAACATTGATTATCTCAGAAACTAGGAATTTAAGACGGAAATGTAATCAAACAAACCTCAGAAATAGGTAATGCAATAATATAGCTCTTAATTCTCTAGATTCTAGAGCTTTGGGCAAGGACTCGATCTATTCAAGTCCTTGCTTTGGGTCATAGAAAAAATTATATATATATATATATATATATATATATATATATATATATATATATATATATATATATATATAGATATATATACTGTTATGCATCTCGGAGGCCAAGTTTCAGCCTGATAGCTGGGTATACGGGGAGAGAGCGGGACAGTCCGACATACAGGGAAGGGCGGAGCGGGACTGAGGCGAGGGAGACAGATGGAGAGAGTGACGCCAGCAGTCTCTGCAATGTTTGAGTCGTGCGGCTGGCAGCGAAGAAGGCGATGTCGCCACTTTTTCGACGGTCGTCACTTTTACCCGCCACACCGGCAGACACGCTTAGGGACTCGAGCTGAGGAGACGTGCGAAGGGGAAGTGGAGAGATTTCTTTGTTTCATCTGTGGTTTGTTTGCTCTCTCCAGGGGCTCGCCTTTCTCTCGAGTTATAAGGTTGTTAGGTATTGTAGGAGGAGGTGCTGACATGAGAGGAATGGTTAGGGATCCCACTTAACGTAATAATTACATTTGTTTTATTTTGCCGTGAGATTTTTGCTACATTCCTCTCGCCCTCCTAATATCCCTATAAGGATATTCTATGAGCTAGGGACTTAGTAGACTCCTCGTTTAGTGTCTCCGAGGAAGTATTGTCTCGTTTTTGTGGTAAGAGAACTCAGGGTTCTGCCTCCTCCCCCCCGTTGTGACTTAGGGGAGAGGACTTTTGTATGCCATCGTGAGAGCATTGTATATGCTGGCATTATTATTATTGTTCGTATTGTTGTACGATTGTAACATGCTACTCTGAGGAGGCAGTTGACCTCAGAGAGGATTATCACTTGTGTATTAGAATTCAATGAGAGTATAGTCTTTTCTCCCCCCTCTCCACGGTTCAAGTTGGGACGTGGTTTCGGTCGTCTGGGGAGACTAAGAGGTCTCATTGAATTCAGGGAGTTTATATTCCTGGGCTGGACAGTGGGTGGATGCCTACGCTAAGGGTGGAATGTTCCCCAGGGGTATAACCCCGCCCTAGGATACTCACATATGTTAGGGACGATAATCTCGAGAACGTATTTATTCATCCTTCCCAGCTAGCCTATCTGAGCTTGGGTGTGTTATCTGTTTGCGCAACGGCCAGTAGTGGACGTGTGTGTATTTTCTCCGTGTGTAGGCGGAGTGGCGACCTCTGTGTGAAGCCTAGTGGTTAGGCTTTGTGGCCCTGAACACCTTGAGGGGGTGTTATCTTGGTGGCTTGAGACCCTAGGGGGTAGTACCGGAAGGGTGTGTATAGCCACGGTACTACCAACGGCGTGAGTGAAGCCGTGGTGGGTTATGTGAGGCTGCTTACAGCCTGGGTGTATGAGTTGCGACAGAGACTGAGAATCTCCCGTCGTAACAGTGTGTGTAATGTGTATGGACTTGGACTCAGTGTTGCCACTCCCTAAACATAGAAAAACATAGATGGGTTGCCTAAAAACATCAAGAATCCGTAAAAAAAACCTAGATTATTAAACATCATGGCATTTAATCATGAAACGTAATTCATGACACTTACTTTAATGTAGCTGTGTTTAGTGGAGATGAACTGGCAGAGGATCGTCGCTGTCCGAGTCAGAGGCAGGGTGGATTGTTGCCACCTCACGCTTGTTGCACCTCTCTACATACCGCAGATGACACGCGGCCCTATTCACATCTCTTATTAGGCGTGCTGATGGCTCCCAGTCAAAACATTTTGCACTTTGTCGAGCAATTGCTTGTTTTGTTAGAAGTCTATTAGCGATGGTTGTTGCCAGAAGTCTGTTACTTTGCTTCGTTTTTATGATATTAACTTGCGAGAATACCCTTTCTACACAAGCCGATGAGTGTGGCAATGCTAATATTCCACACATAAGTCTTGATAGTATTCCAAATTTCAATTTGTTATTTCCATCTTTAACTTTTTGTAGTTCACTCCAGAATGATGTAGGTGTCTGAGTGAGGTTTTGCACAGTTTCCTTGCAATACATCAGATTTTGCCATTCATCTTCTAAAGTATCCAATTCCTCCTCTTTAACAACCATTGGAAAGTGCACTGCGAGACTCGTGATGTATGTACTTCTGTGAGGTGATACAGCAACTTTAGGGTCAATGTTTTTCATCAGAGCAATAACGCAGTCCTCTTCAAAAGGGAAGCGTTTCTTCATTTGTAGACATAGTTCTACTAGGAAGTTTCGGCAGTCTATGAGGAATCTTTTCCCTGCATCACTGTCATGTAGTGGCTCCTTAATAAGCAGGACGTTACATCGACCACCAAGGTTGAGTTTCTCTTGACTTTTGTATAATGTAGTGTCTTGGGGATTGATGTCGGACAACTTTTCTGTGAACAAAACATCCTCTTTGATAAACATGCCAAGAATGCTTCTATACTCTCCAGCAATGGATGCATGAAGTGTTGCAAGTCTGTACTGTTCGGACTGAAACTCCAAGTTCATCCTGTCAACTTTACCTAGTACGTAGTTGAGGAAAAGCAGCATGTGTTTTGTTCCACGATTAACCATCACTTTGTATATTTCACCTGCACCATCAAGCTTCACTGCATCTGTTTTCATTTCCCCTTGGAAGAATAAAAGTAGAGCATCCCACTGCTCCAGGATGCGGGAAATTACTTTACCTCTAGATAGCCATCTTGTCTGGGAAAGTTTAAGCATTCTGTGTTGCGGACTCTGGGTAATGTCTTGAAACACTTGGAACTGGTGTGTCCGCTTGCTGCTACATGAAAAATAACAGCAAATGTCTCTCAGGAACTGTTCCAAAAATGAAGGCAGGGTGGAACAAGCATGGCTGGCACATAAGGCAAAAGAATGACAAATGCATCCCAGTACAAAAACTGAGGGGACATCACCTTTCAGGTAGGCTTGGAAGCCACTTTTTGAGCCTAACATTGTAGAACAGTTGTCACTTGCAAAGCCAATTATATTGGAGACCGGTATCATTTTCACAGAAAGTAAAGTTTTCACTGCTTTGTAGAGACTTTCAGCAGTTGCGTCATCAACTTCTATAATATCTAACAGAGCATCAGTTACTTTACATTTCTTACCATCATAATACCTTACCATCACGGCAAGGATCTGGGACACTGAAATGTCTGTGCTTTCATCAATTATCAGTGAAAACATATTTTCTTGACACACTTTGGATATATCATGGCTTTCTTCCCATGCGATTCCATCCTGCATCACATAAGCTGCCTTCGTTTTCATAAGTGTCATGTTCTGAGCAGTATCACAATCGGGAAACATCTTCTTGATTACGGGTATTAAGTGATTAGCTTGAGAGAATGGCATGCCATGTTCTGCCATGAAGCCCGTAAGAAGCAATTCAACACGATGTACTTTTTCTTTCTTGTCAGGTTCTGTGTTTTTCACAACAA
>JAPQNM010000029.1:8876927-8896927 GCA_029783475.1 Metacarcinus magister | reverse complement strand
GGGTATTGATAATTGTAGTGTGTTTTGGGGTATTGATAATTATGGTGTGTTTTGGGGTATTGATAATTGTAGTGTGTTTTGGGGTATTGATAATTATGGTGTGTTTTGGGGTATTGATAATTTTGGTGTGTTTTGGGGTATTGATAATTGAGTGTGTTTTGGGGTGTTGATAATTTTGTGTGTGTGTGTGTGTGTGTGTGTGTGTGTGTGTGTGTGTGTGTGTGTGTGTGTGTGTGTATGTGTGTGTGTGTGTGTGTGTGTGTGTGTGTGTGTGTTGGTCTGCGTGTGTGTCCCCCTTCTATCCTTACCCCTTCAACCCTCCCCACTCTTCCTTCAATCCTTTCCCCTTCCCCCCTCCCAACTCCATCATCCATCCCTACCACTTCCTACCTCACCACTTATCCTTCCATCCCTACACCTTTTCCTCTCCCATCTCCCCCTTCCATCCTTACCCATTCCTCCCCTTCATCCCCACCTCCCCAGTTGCCCTTCCTTCCCTACCCCTTCCCTCCTTCCCACTCCCTTTTCCATCCCTACCCCTTCACCCTTTCCCCAATCTTCCTTCCATCCTCACCCCTTCCTCCCCTTCCTTCCCACCGCCGAAGTCCCCTTTCCATCCCTGCCCCTTCCCTCCTCCAAACTCTCCCTTCCATCCTAACTTTTTCCCTAATTCCCGCTCCCTTTTATATCCTTACCTCTTCCTCCTTCTCCACTCATCCTTCCATTCCTAACCCTTCCCACCTCCCAAATCCATTCATACTCCTTTACCTGTCCCCACTCCTTCTTCAATACCCTACCCCTTCCTTCGTCCCCAATCCCTTTCCACCTTTACCCCTAACCCACTCCCTACTCGCCCTTCCGTCCCTATCCCTTCCCCTTCCCAAATCATCCACTCATCCCGGATTCCTGTAGCATTGCAGCCCCGCAGCCCCGCAGCCCCGTAGCCTTGTAGCTTTATAACCCCCACAGCCTTGAAGCCTTGTATTTTTGCAGCCAGGCAATCTTGCAGCCTTGAAACCCCACAGTCTTGTAGCCTTGTAGCCTTGGAACCATGAAGCCTTGCAGCCATGCAGCCTTGCAAGCCTGCTGTCCGGTTGCCTTGCACCCCCGCAGTCTTGTAGCCTTGCAGCCTTGGAACCATGAAGCCATGCAGCCATGCAGCCTTGAAAGCCCGCTGTCCCGTTGCCTTGCACCCCCGCAGTCTTGTAGCATTGCAGCCTTGCAGCCATGCAGCCACGCAACCATGCAGCAATGCAGCCTTGCAGCCCCGCAGTCCCGTAGCCTTGCAACCCCGCAGTCTTGTATCCTTGCAGTCATGCAGCCCTGCAGCCATGGAGCGTTGCAGCCCAGCATTCCCGTAGCCTTGCACCCCTGCAGTCTTGCAGCATTGCAGCCTTGCAGCCATGCAGCTACGAAACCATGCAGCAATGCAGCCTTGCAGCCCCGCAGTCCCGTAGCCTTGCAACTCCGCAATCTTGTATCCTTGCAGTCCAACCGCCATGCAGCTCCGCAGTCCCACAGCCTTGCAACCCCGCAATCCTGTAGTCTTGCAGCCATGCAGCCATGAAACCATGAAGCCCCACAGTCCCACAGCCTTGCAGCCCCACAGCCCCGCAGTCCTGCAGCCATACAGACCGGCAGCCCCAAAGTCCAGGAGCCATACAGCCCCGCAGTCCAGCAGCCATGCAGCCCCACAGTCCAGTAGCCATGCAGCCCCACAGTCCAGCAGCCATGCAGTCCCGCAGTCCAGCAGCCATGCAGCCCCACAGTCCAGCAGCCATGCAGCCCCACAGTCCAGCAGCCATGCAGCCCCGCAGTCTAGCAGCCATGCAGCCCCACAGTCCAGCAGCCATGCAGCCCCACAGTCCAGCAGCCATGCAGCCCCACAGTCCAGCAGCCATGCAGTCCCGCAGTCCAGCAGCCATGCAGCCCCACAGTCCAGCAGCCATGCAGCCCCGCAGTCCAGCAACCATGCAGTCCCGCAGTCCAGCAGCCATGCAGCCCAACAGTCCAGCAGCCATGCAGCCCCACAGTCCAGCAGCCATGCAGCCCCACAGTCCAGCAGCCATGCAGCCGCACAGTCCAGCAGCCATGCAGCCCCACAGTCCAGCAGCCATGCAGCCCCACAGTCCAGCAGCCATGCAGCCCCGCAGTCCAGCAGCCATGCAGCCCCGCAGTCCAGCAGCCATGCAGCCCCGCAGTCCAGCAGCCATGCAGCCCCGCAATCCAGAAGCCATGCAGCCCCGCAGTCCAGCAGCCATGCAGCCCCGCAGTCCAGCAGCCATGCAGCCCCGCAGTCCAGCAGCTATGCAGCCCCGCAGTCCAGCAGCCATGCAGCCCCGCAGTGCAGCAGCAATGCAGCCCCGTAGTCCAGCAGCCAAGCAGCCTAGCAGGCTAGCAGCCATGAAGCCCAGCAGTCCAGCAGCCATGCAGCCCCGCAGTCCAGCAGCCATGCAGCCCCGCAGTACAGCATGCATACAGCCTCGCAGTCCAGCAACCATGCAGCCCCGAAGTCCAGCAGCCATGCAGCCCCGCAGTCCAGTAGCCATGTAGCTCCACAGTCCAGCAGCCATGCAGCCCCGCAGTCCAGCAGCCATGCAGCCCCGCAGTCCAGCAGCCATGCAGCCCCGCAGTCCAGCAGCCATGCAGCCCCGCAGTCCAGCAGCCATGCAGCCCCGCAGTCCAGCAGCCATGCAGCCCCGCAGTCCAGCAGCCATGCAGCCCCGTAGTCCAGCAGCCATGCAGCCCCGCAGTCCAGTAGCCATGTAGCTCCACAGTCCAGCAGCCATGCAGCCCCGCAGTCCAGCAGCCATGCAGCCCCGCAGTCCAGCAGCCATGCAGCCCCGCAGTCCAGTAGCCATGTAGCTCCACAGTCCAGCAGCCATGCAGCCCCGCAGTCCAGCAGCCATGCAGCCCCGCAGTCCAGAAGCCATGCAGCCCCGCAGTCCAGAAGCCATGCAGCCCCGCAGTCCAGAAGCCATGCAGCCCCGCAGTCCAGCAGCCATGCAGCCCCGCAGTCCAGAAGCCATGCAGCCCCGCAGTCCAGAAGCCATGCAGCCCCGCAGTCCAGAAGCCATGCAGCCCCGCAGTCCAGAAGCCATGCAGCCCTGCAGTCCAGAAGCCATGCAGCCCCGCAGTCCAGAAGCCATGCAGCCCTGCAGTCCAGAAGCCATGCAGCCCCGCAGTCCAGAAGCCATGCAGCCCCGCAGTCCAGCAGCCATGCAGCCCTGCAGTCCAGCAGCCATGCAGCCCCGCAGTCCAGCAGCCATGCAGCCCCGCAGTCCAGCAGCCATGCAGCCCCGCAGTCCAGCAGCCATGCAGCCCCGCAGTCCAGCAGCCATGCAGCCCCGCAGTCCAGCAGCCATGCAGCCCCGCAGTCCAGCAGCCATGCAGCCCCGCAGTCCAGCAGCTATGCAGCCCCGCAGTCCAGCAGCCATGCAGCCCCGCAGTCCAGCAGCCATGCAGCCCCGCAGTCCAGCAGCCATGCAGCCCCGCAGTCCAGCAGCCATGCAGCCCTGCAGTCCAGCAGCCATGCAGCCCCGCAGTCCAGCAGCCATGCAGCCCCGCAGTCCAGCAGCCATGCAGCCCCGCAGTCCAGCAGCCATGCAGCCCTGCAGTCCAGCAGCCATGCAGCCCCGCAGTCCAGAAGCCATGCAGCCCCGCAGTCCAGTAGCCATGCAGCCCCGCAGTCCAGCAGCCATGCAGCCCCGCAGTCCAGCAGCCATGCAGCCCCGCAGTCCAGCAGCAATGCAGCCCCGCAGTCCAGCAGCCATGCAGCCCCGCAGTCCAGCAGCCATGCAGCCCTGCAGTCCAGCAGCCATGCAGCCCCGCAGTCCAGCAGCCATGCAGCCCCGCAGTCCAGCAGCCATGCAGCCCCGCAGTCCAGCAGCCATGCAGCCCCGCAGTCCAGCAGCCATGCAGCCCCGCAGTCCAGCAGCCATGCAGCCCCGCAGTGCAGCAGCAATGCAGCCCCGTAGTCCAGCAGCCAAGCAGCCTAGCAGGCTAGCAGCCATGAAGCCCAGCAGTCCAGCAGCCATGCAGCCCCGCAGTCCAGCAGCCATGCAGCCCCGCAGTCCAGCAGCCATGCAGCCCCGCAGTCCAGCAGCCATGCAGCCCCGCAGTCCAGCAGCCATGCAGCCCCGCAGTCCAGCAGCCATGCAGCCCCGCAGTCCAGCAGCCATGCAGCCCCGCAGTCCAGCAGCCATGCAGCCCCGCAGTCCAGCAGCCATGCAGCCCTGCAGTCCAGCAGCCATGCAGCCCCGCAGTCCAGCAGCCATGCAGCCCCGCAGTCCAGCAGCCATGCAGCCCCGCAGTCCAGCAGCCATGCAGCCCTGCAGTCCAGCAGCCATGCAGCCCCGCAGTCCAGAAGCCATGCAGCCCCGCAGTCCAGTAGCCATGCAGCCCCGCAGTCCAGCAGCCATGCAGCCCCGCAGTCCAGCAGCCATGCAGCCCCGCAGTCCAGCAGCAATGCAGCCCCGCAGTCCAGCAGCCATGCAGCCCCGCAGTCCAGCAGCCATGCAGCCCTGCAGTCCAGCAGCCATGCAGCCCCGCAGTCCAGCAGCCATGCAGCCCCGCAGTCCAGCAGCCATGCAGCCCCGCAGTCCAGCAGCCATGCAGCCCCGCAGTCCAGCAGCCATGCAGCCCCGCAGTCCAGCAGCCATGCAGCCCCGCAGTGCAGCAGCAATGCAGCCCCGTAGTCCAGCAGCCAAGCAGCCTAGCAGGCTAGCAGCCATGAAGCCCAGCAGTCCAGCAGCCATGCAGCCCCGCAGTCCAGCAGCCATGCAGCCCCGCAGTACAGCATGCATGCAGCCTCGCAGTCCAGCAACCATGCAGCCCCGAAGTCCAGCAGCCATGCAGCCCCGCAGTCCAGTAGCCATGTAGCTCCACAGTCCAGCAGCCATGCAGCCCCGCAGTCCAGCAGCCATGCAGCCCCGCAGTCCAGCAGCCATGCAGCCTCGCAGTCCAGCAGCCATGCAGCCCCGCAGTCCAGCAGCCATGCAGCCCCGCAGTCCAGCAGCCATGCAGCCCCGCAGTCCTGCAGCCATGCAGCCCCGCAGTCCAGTAGCCATGTAGCTCCACAGTCCAGCAGCCATGCAGCCCCGCAGTCCAGCAGCCATGCAGCCCCGCAGTCCAGTAGCCATGCAGCCCCGCAGTCCAGAAGCCATGCAGCCCCGCAGTCCAGAAGCCATGCAGCCCCGCAGTCCAGAAGCCATGCAGCCCCGCAGTCCAGCAGCCATGCAGCCCCGCAGTCCAGAAGCCATGCAGCCCCGCAGTCCAGAAGCCATGCAGCCCCACAGTCCAGAAGCCATGCAGCCCCGCAGTCCAGAAGCCATGCAGCCCTGCAGTCCAGAAGCCATGCAGCCCCGCAGTCCAGAACCCATGCAGCCCTGCAGTCCAGAAGCCATGCAGCCCCGCAGTCCAGAAGCCATGCAGCCCCGCAGTCCAGCAGCCATGCAGCCCTGCAGTCCAGCAGCCATGCAGCCCCGCAGTCCAGCAGCCATGCAGCCCCGCAGTCCAGCAGCCATGCAGCCCCGCAGTCCAGCAGCCATGCAGCCCCGCAGTCCAGCAGCCATGCAGCCCCGCAGTCCAGCAGCCATGCAGCCCCGCAGTCCAGCAGCCATGCAGCCCCGCAGTCCAGCAGCCATGCAGCCCCGCAGTCCAGCAGCCATGCAGCCCCGCAGTCCAGCAGCCATGCAGCCCCGCAGTCCAGCAGCCATGCAGCCCCGCAGTCCAGCAGCCATGCAGCCCTGCAGTCCAGCAGCCATGCAGCCCCGCAGTCCAGCAGCCATGCAGCCCCGCAGTCCAGCAGCCATGCAGCCCCGCAGTCCAGCAGCCATGCAGCCCTGCAGTCCAGCAGCCATGCAGCCCCGCAGTCCAGAAGCCATGCAGCCCCGCAGTCCAGTAGCCATGCAGCCCCGCAGTCCAGCAGCCATGCAGCCGCGCAGTCCAGCAGCCATGCAGCCCCGCAGTCCAGCAGCAATGCAGCCCCGCAGTCCAGCAGCCATGCAGCCCGGCAGTCCAGCAGCCATGCAGCCCGGCAGTCCAGCAGCCATGCAGCCCCGCAGTCCAGCAGCCATGCAGCCCCGCAGTCCAGCAGCCATGCAGCCCCGCAGTCCAGCAGCCATGCAGCCCCGCAGTCCAGCAGCCATGCAGCCCCGCAGTCCAGCAGCCATGCAGCCCCGCAGTGCAGCAGCAATGCAGCCCCGTAGTCCAGCAGCCAAGCAGCCTAGCAGGCTAGCAGCCATGAAGCCCAGCAGTCCAGCAGCCATGCAGCCCCGCAGTCCAGCAGCCATGCAGCCCCGCAGTACAGCATGCATGCAGCCTCGCAGTCCAGCAACCATGCAGCCCCGAAGTCCAGCAGCCATGCAGCCCCGCAGTCCAGTAGCCATGTAGCTCCACAGTCCAGCAGCCATGCAGCCCCGCAGTCCAGCAGCCATGCAGCCCCGCAGTCCAGCAGCCATGCAGCCACGCAGTCCAGCAGCCATGCAGCCCCGCAGTCCAGCAGCCATGCAGCCCCGCAGTCCAGCAGCCATGCAGCCCCGCAGTCCTGCAGCCATGCAGCCCCGCAGTCCAGTAGCCATGTAGCTCCACAGTCCAGCAGCCATGCAGCCCCGCAGTCCAGCAGTCATGCAGCCCCGCAGTCCAGCAGCCATGCAGCCCCGCAGTCCAGAAGCCATGCAGCCCCGCAGTCCAGAAGCCATGCAGCCCCACAGTCCAGAAGCCATGCAGCCCCGCAGTCCAGCAGCCATGCAGCCCCGCAGTCCAGAAGCCATGCAGCCCCGCAGTCCAGAAGCCATGCAGCCCCGCAGTCCAGAAGCCATGCAGCCCCGCAGTCCAGAAGCCATGCAGCCCTGCAGTCCAGAAGCCATGCAGCCCCGCAGTCCAGAAGCCATGCAGCCCTGCAGTCCAGAAGCCATGCAGCCCCGCAGTCCAGAAGCCATGCAGCCCCGCAGTCCAGCAGCCATGCAGCCCTGCAGTCCAGCAGCCATGCAGCCCCGCAGTCCAGCAGCCATGCAGCCCCGCAGTCCAGCAGCCATGCAGCCCCGCAGTCCAGCAGCCATGCAGCCCCGCAGTCCAGCAGCCATGCAGCCCCGCAGTCCAGCAGCCATGCAGCTCCGCAGTCCAGCAGCCATGCAGCCCCGCAGTCCAGCAGCCATGCAGCCCCGCAGTCCAGCAGCCATGCAGCCCCGCAGTCCAGCAGCCATGCAGCCCCGCAGTCCAGCAGCCATGCAGCCCTGCAGTCCAGCAGCCATGCAGCCCCGCAGTCCAGCAGCCATGCAGCCCCGCAGTCCAGCAGCCATGCAGCCCCGCAGTCCAGCAGCCATGCAGCCCTGCAGTCCAGCAGCCATGCAGCCCCGCAGTCCAGCAGCCATGCAGCCCCGCAGTCCAGTAGCCATGCAGCCCCGCAGTCCAGCAGCCATGCAGCCCCGCAGTCCAGCAGCCATGCAGCCCCGCAGTCCAGCAGCCATGCAGCCCCGCAGTCCAGCAGCCATGCAGCCCCGCAGTCCAGCAGCCATGCAGCCCCGCAGTCCAGCAGCCATGCAGCCCCGCAGTCCAGCAGCCATGCAGCCCCGCAGTCCAGCAGCCATGCAGCCCCGCAGTCCAGCAGCCATGCAGCCCCGCAGTCCAGCAGCCATGCAGCCCCGCAGTCCAGCAGCCATGCAGCCCCGCAGTCCAGCAGCCATGCAGCCCCGCAGTCCAGCAGCCATGCAGCCCCGCAGCCCCGCAGTCCAGCAGCCCCGCAGACCCGCAGTCATGCAGTCCCGCAGATCAGCAGTCAATCAGCCCCGCAGTCCAGCAGCCATGAGGCCTCGTAGTCCAGCAGCCATGCAGCCCCGCAGTCCAGCAGCCATGTACCCCTGCAGTCCAGCAGCAATGCAGCCCCACTCTTCCTTCCATCCTCTCCCCTTCCCTCCTCCTCACTAATCCTTCAATCCCTACCCTTTCCCCATCCTCACAATCCCCCTTCCATCCTTACCCCTTCCCACATCCCCTCTTCCCCTTCCATTCATTCCCCTTCTTTTCTCCCCACTACTACTTCGATACCATACCCCTTCCTCTCTCCCAAATCTCCTTTCCATCCTTAGCTCTTCCCCATACAAGTTTTCCCCTACATCATTACCCTATCCCCCCTCCTCACTCCTCCTTCCACTAACTCCCACTCCCTAACACTTCTCCCTCCCCACGCCTTCTTCAATCCCTACCCTTTCACCCCACCTGACTCATCCTTCTTCTTCCTTCCATCCATACCCATACTCCCATCTCCACTCACCCATCCATTCACACCCTTTCATCTCTACCCACTCCCCCTTCAATATATACCCCCTTCTCCCTCACCACTCCCTTTTCCATCATTACCCTTTCTGTCCTCCCATCTCCCCCTTCCATCCTTACCCCTTTCCAATACTTATTCCCACTTCTATACTAACCTTCTCCCCTCTCCACTCACACTCATTCACTCACTCACACTCACTTACCCACGCTCACACTCTATCACCCAAACTCACACTCACTCACTCACCCACACTCACACTCAATCACCCACACTCACACTCAATCACCCACACTCACACTCAATCACCCACACTCACACTCAATCACCCACACTCACACTCAATCACCCACACTCACTCACTCACTCACACTCACACTCACTGACCCATACTCACACTCACTCACAATCACTCATCCACACTCACACTCACTCACCCACACCCACACTCACTCACTGACACCCACACTCACACTCACTCACACTCACTCACTTACCCACACTCACTCATCCACACCAACACTCACTTACTCACACTCAAACTCACTGACCCATACTCACACTCACTCACTCACCCACACCCACACTCATCCACACTCTCTCACTCACTCACATTCACTGACCCACACTCACACTCACTCACCCACACTCACACTCACACTCACACACTCACTCACACTCACTCATTCACACCCACACTCACACCCACTCACGCTCCCTCACTCACTCACAATCACCCACACTCACACTCACTCACCCAAACTCACACTCACTCACTCACTCACACTCACTCACTCACCCACACCCACACTCACTCACTCACACTCACACTCACTCACTCACACTCACACTCATTCACACCCACATTCACACCCTCTCACACTCACTCAATCACTCACAATCATCCATACTCACACTCACTCACACAAACTCACACTCACTCACTCACACTCACTCACTCACCCACACTCACACTCACTCACCCATACTCACACTCACCCACTCACTCACTCACTCACTCACTCACTCTCACTCACTCACACCCACACTCACATTCACTCACTCACACCCACACTCACTCACACTCACTCACACTCACACTCACTCACCCACACTCACACTCACTCACACACTCACACTCACTCACTCATTACTTACACTCACTCACTCACTCACACTCACACTCACTCACTCACACTCACACTCACTCACTCACAATCACACTCACTCACACTCAATCACCCACACTCACACTCACACTCACTCACTCACACACACACTCACTCACTCAATCACATTCACTCACTCACACCCACACTCACTCACATTCACTCACACTCACACTCACTCATCCACACGCACACTCACTCACACACTCACACTCACTCACTCACACTTACACTCACTCACTCACTCACACTCACACTCACTCACTCACACTCACACTCACTTACTCACACTCACTCACACTCACTCACCCACACTCATACTCACTGACTCACATTCACACTCACTCACTCACATTCACACTCTCTCACACTCACTCACCCACACTCACATTCACACTCACACTCACTCACACTCACACTCACTCACTCACTCACACTCACCCTCACTCACTCACACTCACTCACTCACACGCACACTCACACTCACTCACTCACTCACACTCACACTCACTCACTCACTCACTCACACTCACCCTCACTCACTCACTTTCACACTCACTCACTCACACTCACACTTCACTCACTCACTCACACTCACCCTCACTCACTCACACTCACACTCACTCACTCACACGCACACTCACACTCACTCACCCACACACACACTCACTCACTCACACTCACACTCACTCAATCACTCACACTCACACTCACTCACTTACACTCACACTCACTCACCCACACTCACACTCAATCATCCACACAAACACTCCATCCTCACACTTCCTCCCTCCCTCCCCACTCTTCCTTTCATTTATATCCCTTCCTTCCCGACTCCCCACCTCCCCAGTCCCCCTTCCATCCCAAACTCTTTCCTCCTCCCCACTCCCCCTTCCATCCTAACCTTTTCCCCAATCCCCGCTCCCTTTAAATCCTAACCTCTTCCTCCTTCCCCACTCTTCCTTCCATCCCTAACCCTTTCCACCTCCAAAAATCCATTCATACTCCTTTACCTGTCCCCACTACCTCTTCAATACCCTACCCCTTACTTCCTCCTCAATCCCTTTCCACCTTTACCCCTAACCCCCTCCATATTCCCAATTCCATCCCCTTCCCCTTCCCCAATCATCCATTCATCCCTACCCCTATCCCTAACCCTTTTCCCCTCCCCACTCTCCCTGCCATCCTTACCCCTTCCCACTTCTCCACTCTTCCTTCCATCATTTCCCCTTCCTTCTCCCTTACTAACCCTTCAATTCCTACTCTTTTCTCTTCCTCACTCCCATTTCCATCCACACCCCTTTTCCCATCCCCTATACCCCTTCCAATAATTTCCCTCCCCCCTTCCTCACTCCCACTTCAATACCATACCCTTTCCTCCCTCCTGAATTCCTTTACCATCCTTCCCCATTCCCCTTCAACGCTCCCCCTTCCTTCCTTACCCCTTCCCAACTCCTCACTCTTCCTTCCATCTCTATCCTTTCTCCCTTCCAAACCCCCAATTCATCCTTACCCTTTTAAACCTTCCACTCCCTCTTCCATCTCTACCCCTTTCACCTCCCAACTCCCCGTTCAATTCTTACGCCTTCCCCCATCATCACTCTTCCTTCCATCCCTACTCCATCCTTCCTCCCCTATCCCCCTTCCATCCCTAAGCCCTTCCCCTCTCCCCATTAACCCATCTATCCTATCCCCATCCTCCCTCCCCTAACACACTCTCCCATCTAGCCCTTCCAACATTACCCTTTCCCTTCTCCCCACTCTCCCTTCCATCCTTACCCATTCCCTCCCCCAAAACTTACCCTTCCCCCCTCCCCTTTCTATCATTACCCCTTTCCCCCTTCCCACTCCCCCTTCCATTATCCCCACTTTTCCTTCTATCCCCCTTTCAAACTCCCACATCTATCCTTTCCCGACTTTCCCTCCACCTCCCCACTCTTCCCCCTCTCAATTCCCCCTTCCATTCATACCCGACTTTCCCTCCCCACTCCTTCGTCCATTCGTCCACACTCCCCCATCTATCCCTTCCCCACCTAACCCTCCCTTCCCCACTTCTCCATCTACTCCTTTTTAATTTTCCCTTCCATCCCTATCCCTTCTTCCCTCCACACTCCATCGCCAATTTCTACCCTTTCCCCTCTCCCCACTCTTCCTTTAATCCCTTGCAATCCATATTCCTTCCTCCCTCCTCAATCCCCTTCCCATCCTTAAGCCTTCCACATCCCCATTCCAACTTCCAACCTTACCTCTGCCCCACTCCCCATTCCCCCTTCCATCCCTAAACTTTCTCTCCTCCCCACTCCTCCCTCCATCATTACTCCATCCCCTTCCTCACTTTTCCTTCCATTCCTAAATCTTCCTCCCTCCCAACTCCCCCTTCCATTCTTATCCCTTCCCCCTTCCCAACACACCTTTCCATTCATGCCTCTTCCCTCCTCCGAACTCCCCCTTTAATCCTTACCCCTTCCCCCTCCACAGTTTTCCATTTCTCCCTAACCCTATCCCTCCCCACTCCCCTTCAATCCCTACCCCTTCTCTCTCTTCCCTTTCCTTTCTCCCCACTCTTCCTTCCATTCCTACCCCCTCCTCCCTCCCAACACCCGCTTCCATCCCTACCTCTTTTCCCATTCCCACTCTTCCTTCAGTTTTTAATGCTTTCCCCTCTCCCAACTCCCCATCCATCGCTATCCCTTCCTCCTTCCTCGATCCCCCTTCCATCTCTTTTCTTTCCCTTCTCCCAACTCTTCCTATCATCCTTACAAACTTCTCCCTCCCTACTTTTTCCTCCCTCCCCAAATCCACTTGCTCCTTCCCCATTCCCCTTTCAATCCAAACTCCTTCCCTCCACACCAATCCCCCTTCCATACCTACCCCTTCCCCCTCCCTACTTTCCCTTCCATTCCTACCCAATCCTCAATCCCCAATACCCCTTCCATCCTTAACTCTTCCCCCTCCCAACTCCCCCATCCATCCTAATCCCTTCCCCCTCCTTTACCGTTCCATCCTTACCCTTTCACCCATTCTCACTCTTCCTTCCATTCCTATCCCTTCCTCCTTCCCCACTCCCCCTACCATCCTTTCACCTTCCTTTCTCCCCACTCTTCCTTCCATCTCTACCCCCTCTTCTCTTCCCACTCCAACTTCAATCCCTACTTTTTCCTCCCTCCCCACTTCCTCTTTCCCTCTCCTCACTCCCTTCTCCATTCCTACCCCTTTCTCCCTCCCCACTCCCGCTCTCCCTCTTCTATCCTTACCCATAACCTCCTTCCCATTATTCCTTCCATCTTTTCCCCTTCCCCCTTCCCCACTACCCATTTCAACTTTTCCTCCTTCCTACCTCCCTACTCCCCTTCCATCCCTATCCCTTCTCCCTTCCCTACTCCCACTTCCATCCTTCCATCACTTCCTCTTCCTCACTCTTCCTTCAATCCCTACCCCTTCTTCTCTCCCCACTACCCCTTCTATACTTACCCTTTCGGCCCTCCCCACACCCCTTTACATCCCTACCTCTTCCCCTTTCCCCACTCCCCCTTCTATCCCTACCCCTTCCCCCCTCAACACTCATCCTTCTCTCTCTAACTTTTTCCCCCTCCCCACTTCCCCTTTCCCTCTCACCACATCCCTTTCCAATCCTGCCCCTTCCTCCACCCCCACTCCCCTTAACATCATTACCCTTTCCCCTACCACTCTCCCGTTTCATCCTTACGCATTCACCCCTCCCCACTCCTCCTTCCATCCCTACCCATTCTCCCTCTTCACTCCCCATTCCATACTTTCCCCAACCACCTTCCCCAATCCCCCTCCCATCCCTAGCCCTTCTCACATTCCAATCCCCCTTCAATCCTTACACCTTCCCCTCTCCTCATTCTTCTTTCCATCCCTACTACATCATCTCTCCCCACTTTCCCTTCCACCCCTTCCTCTTCCAACCTTCACACTTTCCCTTTTAAATCTTCCCCTCCCTCCTCCCGACTCTGACTACCATCCTTATTCTATCCTTCCTCCCCACTCCCCCTTCAAAACTGACCCATCTATCCTTTCCCCATCCTCCCTCTCCCTCTCCATTCCCCCATATATCCCTTTCCAATCCATCCTTACCCCTTCCTCCCTCCCCATTCCTTCTTCCATCTATACCTCATCAGCCCTCCCCACTCCCCCTTCCATCTCTACCCCTTCCTCTTTACCCACGTATCCTTCCATCCTTATCCCTTTCCCCCTCATGACTCCCCACCTCCCAACTCCCCCAGTTCATCCTTACCCCTTACTTCCTCCCCACTCCCCATTCAATCGTTACCCTTTTCCACCTTCCCACTCCCCCTTCCCTTCTTACCCCTTCCTTCCTCCCCACTTTACCTTGAATGTTTACCCCTTTCTCCCTCCCTAATCCTAATCCTGCTCCATCCCTTTCTCTTCTCCGCTTCCCACTCCCTTCAATCCCTAGATATTCATTCCTCCCCACTCCCCCTGCGATCTTTACCCCTTCCTCCCTCCCAACTCCCCCTTCCATCCTTACCTATTCCCTCCCTCCCAACTCCCCCTTCCATCCCTACCTCTCCCTCCTTCCCCATTCCCTTTATCATCCCTAACGTTTCTCCTCTTTCCAATAATCCTTCCCTCCCTACCTCTTCTTATCTATCCTTACCCCTTGAACCCATCCCACTCCCCCTTCCTTCCCTACCCCTTAACACTCCTTACTCCCATTGCTATTCCTACCCTATCCTCCCAGCTAACTCTCCTTTCCATCCCCACCCCTTCCCCTTTCCAAACTCCTACATCTATCCTTTCCCCACTTTCCCTCCACCTCCCCACTCCTCCCCCTCCCAATTCCTCCTTCTATTCCTACTCCTCTTTCCTTCCCCACTCCTCGATCCACCCCTCCCCACTCCCCCTTCTATCCCTTCCCCACTCCTCCATCTATCCCCTCCCCCTTTTCACTCTCCCTTCCATCCCTACCCCTTCTTCCCTCCACACTCCTTCGCCAATTTCTATCCCTTCCCTCCTTCTAACTCCTCTTCCCACTCCCCTCCCCACTCTTCTTTCCATCTCTACTTCTTCCTTTCTCCCCATTCCCCTCCATCCCTACCCCTTCTTCCGTCCCCACTACCCTTCAATCTCTACCCCTTCCTCCCTTCCCATTCCCCTTTCCATCACTACCCCTTCCCCTCTCTCTACTTTCATTTCCATCCTTACCCCTTCCTTCATCCATTGTCTCACTTCCATTCCTAACCCTTCTTCCCCTTTTTACGCCCCCTCTTATCCCTATCCTATCTTCCCTCCCTACTCCCCCTTCCTTCCTTCCCACGCTTCCTTCACTCCCTACACCTTCCCCTCTCCACACTCCCCACTCTACTCTTTCCACTCCCTTTCTACTCCACCTTCCATCCCTATCCCATCTTGCCTCCTAACTTCCTATTCCATCCCTACTCTTTCCTCCCTCCCATCCTCTCTCCCCCTCCCCACTCCATTTCCCAACCCTATCCCTTCCTCCTTCCCCACTTCCCTTTCCATCCCTCCTTTTTCCATCTTCCCCTCTTCCCCTTCTTCCCTCCCCACTCCACGTTCCATAATTACCCATCTCCCCCACCCCATTCCCCCTTCCTTTCCTACTTCTTCCTACTCCCTACGCAATCTTCTATAACTACCCCATCCCCCCAGCCCACTCCCCCTTCCATCTCTACCCCTTCCCCATCTGTTCTTTTTCCACCTTTCCTCCTCCTTCCCATTCCCCCATCTATCGCTTCCATCGTCTATCCTCCCCCTTTCCATTCCCCTTCTATAACTACCCAGCATCCCATTCCCACTCCTCCTTCCATCCCTATCCCTTCCCCCCTTCCCACTCACCCCCCTTCCTCCCTACCCCTTACCCCTTCCAAACTCTCCTTTTCCATCCTTTCCCCTTCCAACTCCCCACTCGAGTTTCCAACCTTCCCCACTCCCCACTCTTTCTTCCATCCCTACCTCACCCTCCCTCCCCACTCCTCCTTCCTTCTCTTCTCCTTCCCTCCTCCCAACTCCCCCTTTCATCCCTTCCCCTTCCTCCCTCCCCAATCCCACTTCCATCAATTTCCCTTCCCTGCTGTACATTCCCCGTTCCATCCCTATCCCTCCCCCCTTCCCAACTACTCCCTCCATTCTTACCCATTCCCTCCTCCCTAATCTTGCTTCCATCCATACCCCTTCCTCCATCCCCACTCCCCATTCCATCCCTACCCTTTCCCCCCTCCCGACTCTTCCCTAAATCCCTTCCCCTTCTCCATCTCAACTCCATCTTCTATCCTTAGCCCTGCCCCTACCCACTCCTCTTTCCATCCCTACAATCTCCCTCCTCCCCACTCACCTTCAATCCCTACCCCTTCCCCACTCCTCAATCTTCCTTCCATCCCTACCTCTTCCTCCCTCCCTACTCCCCTTTCCGTGCACACCACTCCTTCTTCCATCCACACCCATTCCTCTCTCCCCACTCCCCTTTTCCATCCCTTTCCCTTCCCCCATTCCCATTCTTTCTTCTCGCCCTAACCCTGCCTACTTCTCCAATCCTCCTTCCATCTTTACCTCTTTCCCCATCTCTACTCCCCCTTCCATCCTTACCCCTTCCCCCTTCCCCCTTCCCCACTCTTACTTTTCACCCTAACCTTGCTCCCCTTCCTACTCCACCTTTCATCCCTACCCCTTCCTCCCTCCCCACTCCCCCTTCCATCCTTTCACCTTCCCTTCTCCCCACTCTTCCTTCCATCTCTACCCCCTCTTCTCTCCCCACTCCAACTTCAATCCCTATTTTTTCCTCCCTCCTCACTTCCTCTTTCCTTCTCCTCACTCCCCTCTCAATCCTTACCACTTCCCCCCTCCCTACTCTTCCTTCCATTCCTACACATTCCACCCTCCCCACTCTCCACCTCTTCACTGCCCCTTCCTTCCCTAATCCTTCCCTCTTCCTCACTCCCCCTTCTACCCTTACCTCTTCCCCCCAACCCACTTCCCTTATATCCTTACCCTGTCCCCAATCCACATTTTTCCTTCAATCTCTACTCCTTCTCCCTTTCCCACTCCCTCTACCATCCATACCCTTTCCTTCCTCGCTACTTTCCATTCCATCCCTTCCCCGCTCCCCCTTCCTTCCCTACCCTTCCTTACTTCCATTTCTATCCCTACCCTATCCTCCCAGCTAACTCCTTCTTCCATCCCTACCGCCTTCCAAACTCCCACATCTATCCTTTCCCCACTTTCCCTCCACCTCTCCACTCCTCCCCCTCATAATTCCCCCTTCCATTCCTACCCCTCTTTGCCTCCCCACTCCTCGATCCATCCCTCCCCACTCCCCCATCTATCCCTTCCCCAACCCACTTTCCCTTCCCCACACCTACATCTATTCCTTCCCATTTCCCCTTCCCCTTCCCATTCTCCCTTCCATCCCTACTACTTCTTCCTTCCACACTCCCTCTCCAATTTCTACCCCTTCCCTCCTCCTAACTCCTCTTACTATACATACCCTTCCCCTCTCCCCACTCTTCATTCCATCCCTAACCCTTCTCCCCCTTTCAACTCCCCCCATCACATTTTCACCCCTTCGTTTTCTCTCCCCTTCTTCTCCTCCTTCTGTCTCCCTTCCTCTATCATCATCCTGTTTTTTTATTATTATTTTTATCTTCCCTTCCTTTTCCCTCCCTCCCTCTAGTTATTTTTCAATCATTACCTCTCTTTCACCTCTCTCTCTCTCTCTCTCTCTCTCTCTCTCTCTCTCTCTCTCTCTCTCTCTCTCTCTCTCTCTCTCTCTCTCTCTCTCTCTCTCTCTCTCTCTCTCTCTCTCTCTCTTTCTCTCTTTAAGTGCTTAAAATTGCAGGCCTTACCGCAGGAAACACAGAAAACAGTCTTCGGAAGGACTCTGTGGCGTTTAAAGCACTCTAAAGAGCTTCTTCTTTATGATATTTTATTTATCAAATCAAGAAAATTCACGAAGCAGTGGTGACACGTCATATTTGAACTAAGCAGGGATACTTTGAAAATCATGGGTGATATGAAATAATGATATGTGATTGGCTCAAGAAGTCATGTGACTACAAGACAATAGATGTTATTTGCTATCGTGACATATTATTCTACTAGTGCCCGCTAGGTGTCACGCCGATCATGCAGTACCATACAAATGGCGAGCTTGATGGCTGTCTCCTGCTACGATTTCTATATCAGTTTTCTTTTTTTGTAATTCAGCGGCATGACTGTTTGAAGTGATCTGAACAAGTTTCTGAGATTGACTTTGCAGTGCATTATAAAAGTAAGGAGATATCGAGTGGTTAACAAACCGAATATAAGCCAATAACAATAGTAATAATAGTAACAGTGATGATAATATATCATAATAATATTAGTATAATATATAACACACGCGCACGCACGCACACATGCACGCACACATGCACACACGCACGCACACACGCACGCACGCACGCACGCTCACTCACTCACTCACTCACTCACTCACTCACTCAGAGAGAGAGAGAGAGAGAGAGAGAGAGAGAGAGAGAGAGAGAGAGAGAGAGAGAGAGAGAGAGAGAGAGAGAGAGAGAGAGAGAGAGAGAGAGAGAGAGAGAGAGTAATAATAATAATAATAATAATAATAATAATATATTTATTTCCATGAAACATGATTATTCAGCTTAACAGACTGGGTGAGTCAGTCACATCACAAAGTCAAGGTGACAATACACAAAAATACAAATGATAGAATAAATAAAAGCCAAAGATGAGTTAAAGAAGATAAAAAAAACTACCCTAAACATATATAATATGACTAACACTAAAATAAGAATTAAAATGATAAATGTCTAAAAAATTGCATAAAATAGTCAAGTAAAATAAATATGTAAAAATCAACATGAATACACATAAAATTACTCTGAGCTTACAAGTCGATTTTTGAGTCTAGACTTAAAACTATGTAGGCTCCCAGAGTTAGTGATACAATCAGGCAGATCATTCCATAAAATAGGTCCAGTAACAGTAGTGGCCCTGGTGCCAGAGTCTGTTCTAGTTCGTGGCACATACAAGTCGTCTAGTTGTCTTGTTGTGCCTCCTGTATGTTCTCTGACAGTGGAAAACTGTAAGAACCATTCCGGATATAGCCCATTTAAAGCCTTATACATAGTGATGCATTTTTCAAAAACAAATTTGTCTTTAATAGTCATCCATTGTAGTTCATTTATGATTGGAGTAACATGGTCATACTTACTAGCTCCTCCAGTGGCTACTTTGGCTGCAACATTTTAAAATTTCTGTACCCTATGAAGAAGAGTTACATTTGTAGAGCCCCATATAGATATACCATAATTCATCAAGCTGAGAACAAGAGTCTGTACAACAATAATTCGAGTTGGTTTGACAAAATTGTCACTTATTCGTCTAATAAACATCAAAAGACCCATTATTTTCTTATTCATTTCACTGATATGCACATCAAAAAGCATATATCTGTCAACATAAACACCTAGATTTTTTACATGAGTATTTGGGGAAATGTGCTCGCCATCACAATTTAAAAAAGTGTCTGGAGGTATACGAGACAAGAATTGTCTATTACAAATAAAAATGGACTGTGTTTTCTTTCAGTTTAACATAAGGCCATTCAAAAGAAAGTATTTTGTCATGTTACACAGTGTTTCTTCTGTTTTAGAGACGAGATTATCAAGGTTGTTGATAGTGTCAGCATGGAGAAACTGGGTATCGTCGGCATATTGTACTAAAGAGCATACATTGGTTTTCTCAGCAAGGTCATTTACATAAATGGAAAATAAAATAGGTCCAAGAATTGAGCCTTGTGGGACCCCATAACATAAATCTATTTTCTCAGACAGTATGTTGTTCAGACGTACAGATTGTGGTCTTTTATGCATGTAGCTCTTGAACCAAAAGTTATCGATGTTTAGCTTAGCATATTTGTCTAAAAGAATCTCGTGACTAACACTATCAAATGCCTTTGAGAGATCACATAAGGTCAGAATTGAAACCTTCTTAGCGTCCATATTACTATAGATTTGATCTGTAATGACAGTGAGTGCAGTGTCTGTGGACAGTTTTGGTCGAAAACCGTGTTGTGTATTAGAAAATATTTTGTTATACTCCAGGAATTGTGTGAGCTGAACACTAACTACCTTTTTGAGTATTTTTGAGACAATAGGTAGAAGTGAAATTGGTCGAAAATTACCTAGATCATTAGCCTCACCACTTTTAAAGAGGGGAACTACAAGTGCATGTTTCCAGGCCGTGGGCAATATACCCGTTACAATAGAAGTATTAATAATGCAAGTTAAATACAAGTCTACGACATACAGGGAATCCTTGATAAATCTCAAAGGAATGCCATCCGAGCCAACAGAGCGGGTTTCATTTAGATTTTTTATAGTTTAGATAATAGTTACGGTATCAACAGGCTGAGGTCTAAAAGTGTTGTCATCACCTAAAATTGCATTTTCATGCCTAAAATTGGGCACGAGAGAGAGAGAGAGAGAGAGAGAGAGAGAGAGAGAGACCGAGAGAGAGAGAGAGGGGGGGATGGAAGCGTGAAGAAA